>VZSC01003846.1:7812-45011 GCA_013398225.1 Steatornis caripensis
ATATTGAAAATAGAATATAATAATAATATTTAGTATAATAAATAATACTGAAACTAGAGTAACTGAAAATTATTAGAGACTGGTATGACCTCTGTGTAAGGTCACCATCGAGGCAGATATGACAAACGTATCTGAGGAGCTACCACAAACACACACAAACCTTTTTCTTGTTCAGTGTAAGATCACAGTAAGGAGTAACTCATGATAATCAAAATATTATTATCCTCAATTTAATCATATCTGAAATGCTCAGAGATACATGAGATACATGTTTTGGTGACAGGCTACCTGGGGAGTTCCTTAAACTGTGTTTATCCTAAACTGTGTAAACGGTGTTTATCCCTATGAAGAATTAGAAAAGGCCCATAAAATCCAGCCTACTCCCACTCAGGATGCGAGCTATAATTAATAATAAGCATGAGCAGCTCACGAAGGCCTACAAATTTCACAGCAGCAGAGGCCTTCATTTTAAAATGAACCCTGCTTCACTGGGTGCTTCACAGGACTCAAAAGTATGGATCACATTTTCAGTTTTTACCATTTTGGAAATACAACTCTTATTCTGAAATACCATAATAAACTACAAGCTTAAAATAGTAATAGTCCTTCCCCTAGATGAAAAGGCAAGTAAAAAGGTGAGAAAATACTGACAATATGAAATCTGTCCTTCTTCTAAAGTCTGCAATGCACTGTACTTCTCACATTAGCAACTGTTAAAATTCTACCTAATAGGGAAATAAGAAAAAAAAGGAAGGTAGGCTACACCAATGCAGGACAGAGTTAAAGTTCACAAATACTTAATTTCCTCTCTGAAAGTTTTTCTGACTCTGGCATTTTAGAAAGAGCAGATTTGGTTCAGTTTTCCATGTCCTCAACCATTTTCAAAGAGTAAGCTAGGAAGAAATATCACATAATTGCATTTATGCATAAACAACTTGCCCTACAGAACGACCTGAAATAAAAGATACTATGTCCACATGAGCAACACCAGAATTTACTGAAGAGCGTCACCAGATAGCTTCTGACAATGCATCTCTGTAACTACAAAGATATACTCAGTGGTTTGACTCTGTTTTAAAAACATCTTTCTACAGATGTTTCATGGACTGCAGCGTTACAAGACAAAACATCATACCTAAATGCAATGTTTGTGGACTTAAGCATTTTTAAAATAGGCTTTATACTTCTAAATAAATAAAAAATACTTATTCCTACTATTTTTACACAGGTATCATAGGAAACTGTGATTAATAGGAAGATACTGAAATGTCACCTAACAGCTTACAAAAGCATTTCTCCCAAATCACATGAAATTACAAGTTCCAACTCACGGTTTTTAGGGTTTCAACCAGTTTCTGGGGTCTGTTCTTGCCCACGACTGTTTTTTGCAGCATGGGCATGAGAGAACTCCCACTGAAAACCAGGGCCTTCCACTGCAGACACACCTTATGGCAATACAGTGCATTTTATGGCTGTACAGCTTCCTCAACACTCTCAATGCTGAACAGCTGAAAGAACGCGCTCCTATAGGCACAAGGGTCCAAAACAAAGATTTTGCTGATGCACTGACTTATGGATAGGTGGGGTTTTTTCCCCCCATGCACTTGGCTGACTGAGCTGTGCTGGCAAAACACAGCGATGTGGACCACGGCAGTCCTGCTCCTCATGGTGAAGGGTCTGAGCGGTCTGACCTGGTGGAAGGGCACCCTGGATTGACTGCAGGCTGCCCAGCTCCCCCGTGCCATGGGCAGGGCTCAGCTTACATGCCATGAAGGGTCCTTGACATGTGAATAAACAAAGCCAGTAGAAGTGCCTGTATTGGTGAAATCAAACCCTCTTATGGAGAAGAAAATAAGGATAAGGTATGAGTACAAGATATTAATTAGTATCACCATTTGATTCTTACTGATTTTGGCTTGAACAGCAGGATCAGCTCCCTCGTCTTCAGGAATGGCCAAAGCAAAGCTGAAATATATAGAAACAGTTTTCCTTTCCTTTTAATCTATACTCTTTTGGTCCTGTTTGGCCCACCTAATTTTCTGAGTTTCAGGTCAGTGGTGTGATCTGCTAACAGTGAGCGATCACCTGCGCTCCAGGCTTCAGCTGAGAAGAAAGCACCTAGCAAACATGACAGTCTTTTTCCTCCACAGCACAAGAAAAAAAAAATTAGATTTTAGAATGAACAGAACTGTTCAAATTCAGGTTTGCTCTGAAAACAGATTTTGTACTGTACCTTGTTTATTTCTGTACCTAAGTCCTCAGTATTTCTTGCTAACTCGTTATTGGTGAAGCTATTTCAATCCTTGCACTATTTGACTCAAGAAGCATTATGGCCTGCTAAGCTCCCGAGCCTTACCTGTTGCAGCTGGAGCAGAGGAAGATGAGGAAGGTGAGGAACAAGAGCGTTGTCATGGCTGCCAAACTTCCCCACAGGATCATGTGGACCTGTCCACTGCCTAAGAAACCACCCTCTGGTCCCATGGTACTTGAAGGAGCTGGCGTCACTTGGGGATGAAGAGGTTACTCCTTGGAGAAGGCTGGCATCTGTGCTGCATGCACCTTCTGTTTCTGCAGAAAGACAAACACCATTGGAGGTTACTATAGATTTTGAAGATATATCTGACAGCTACAAACCTGGCAGGAGAGACTTTCCAATCCAGGATCTTACAAAAAAACATTTTCAAGTACAAGCCAGCCAGCCAAAGAGAGTTTCAGCTACATTTCTGACAGTGACAAGCAACAAACATTGTCAAACATTAACGCAAGCCGTTACCACCTATCTACAATCTCAACACGAATAACAGGCAGTACAGTATCTCCGTAATCACATTTTGAGGAAAACGTTTATAAATCCATTTTGAGGGACAGAGTAGTCCATTTTTCAGTGATATTTGCTAACTTCATTGAAAAGCCAGCTTTCAAAAGCAACTACAACTTCTGCAAAGTTAACAGGCCAAAACGAGAGCTGCAGCAGGCGTTCACCTCCTTCCCTCTCAACATCTCCTGCCTGCATGTGATTCGGTGCTTGAAGCACAGTGCCAAATAAGCTAGCTAAGTCTTTGAAAGGAATGCTGCAAAAACTTTTCTTGCAGCAGATCAGATCTAATCCTGTTCCTGGGTGAAATGCTTATTTTCTTAATAGTATGTCTGTTCACAGTCGAGACAGTCAGCTGAGACTGAGCTTAAAAAGGANGCCAAATAAGCTAGGTAAGTCTTTGAAAGGAATGCTGCAAAAACTTTTCTTGCAGCAGATCAGATCTAATCCTGTTCCTGGGTGAAATGCTTATTTTCTTAATAGTATGTCTGTTCACAGTCGAGACAGTCAGCTGAGACTGAGCTTAAAAAGGAGTGAGATCAGAGGGAGAGAGTCGAGGGAGACCTACGTGTGAACATCAGGAGTGAAGTGCAAGACTGAAGCTAGACATGAGACATCCCACCAGGCAGAAGCCAAATGGAGCAAAGAGAACAACCAAGGACAGAAGATGTAGTTAATGTACAGCAAAAAAGCAAGAATTCAGATACCAGAGCTTTGACTGTAAGTTGAGAGGAAGGGGTCAGAAAAGGTCGGAAAAGTACAGCGGCACTTGAAGCAGGGGAGGCAACTGCTGGAGACACCAGTTACCTGTGCAAGCAGAACAGAGTAATAAATCGGAACAGACTGATGACAGATGAAGCCCCGCATGAAGGAAGCTGAGCGGGCAAGATGTGACTGGTGACAACTCTTAGCTCCTGGAACGGTGAGAGCTTGGCATAATCCCTAGAGGACCTAGAAGCTGCTCAGCACACAGGACAATCGGAAGTGAATATAGTAATAAAAATCATGCCTACATTCACCCTCTGTAAACCCTTTTCATGAAGTGCCATCAGAGGGCTTACTCCCGCTGTTTAATGCCTCCCAAGCGATGAGGCTGAAATCCTATTCACTCAGGCTGGTGCCTTTAACACAGGAAAGCTTCTGAAATATTGAAGCTGGGCAAGCACCCATCAGCTGCCCTGAGCAGCCCTGGACAGAAACCTGGCAGAGAGATAACTGAAAATACAACTGTCTGGACTCCCTCTCCTTCCACTTCATGAATGCCTGGACACTAAAACGTTAATATATGCCTAATACAATGGATTTTGGAGCTGCTTCAGAGGCTAGCTTTAACGAGAAACTTTTTTTCAATCACAACTATGGAACAACAAGCAGCTAATTTCAAACACCTCTCAGACAGCTGAAATGGTTAACTCCTGCTTTTACAATAAAAAGTGATATTGTGCTGCCCTCTGGTGAATGTCTCCGTTCAGGGACAGGGATTTGGGACTCTTGGAGGGTGCTTCAGAGCTGAATGCAAACCCTGTTGCTGAACATGAACCTTACACGGGGCCTTTCATCTGCTGGGCTTGAAAAAAGTTCTACCATCACCCTTGAAAGACTGCCAGACTTGCATAGTTTAACCCTTCAGAGAAATGTCACTGAGGCAGAATAACAGTAAATTGAACCGGATTTTTTTTTTTTTTTTTTTTTGTATGTGAAGATCTTTTAAGATGAAGATTTCTTTCATTGCACCCTTCCCACAGAAATCTCCACATAAGTTGCTGGTGATGCAGGACTCTAAAGAAGAGTAATAGAGACAGGCCTGGAACACCTGGATAAGAAAACTGGTTATTTCATCTAAGGCAAAATGCGAACGACAGTTTGTGTTCAGATTTCAAAGCCACTATCAGTTCAGAAAACTAATCCTTACCCTATATTGAATAAAATTTCTCCTTCTTGTGGGAACTTTCTCTTGCTGTTTAGACATCAATATTTGCCATTAGTGGAACCTATATGACAAATAACGCCCGTAGTCATTTCCTCAAAATTGCACTTAAATGCCCAATTACATTTGCGGTTTCAGAAGGACGGATATTTCACTGCGTCACCCTCATTTTCATGGTGAATAATGTGTTATTTTTCCTTGCAGCTGTTGCAGGGATAAAGCAGAGCTGAGGCAATTGATCCCGAGTCAGTGATGCGAGGATCGCAGGATGTGCAAGTGCGAATTTGTAGCCAAACTGAAGAATAAAAAAATGTATCTGGGGTGAAGTGGTTTTGAGCTTAATGTATAGGCTGCAATTTGAGGGAGCACATGGAGTGATAATTTCAACTAGTGAGGAAAAGCTTAGATTGAGACCTGAACTCCTTTGAAGCCTGGGAATAAACAGATCCAGCACGCTTTGGGTCCGGGATCTGGCCTGGGTTTTCTAAGTAAACATCTGCCCAATCTTACTGTGAAACGCATGCGGATGCGCTTTGCGAGAGGTGGACGCCATGCCCCGGTGGCCTGGGAGGCCTGGCAGGAGATGGCAGCACGTACCTCTCCCACAGCCTTCCCCTCTGCTTCTGGGTGTTACAACTGCTCATTCATGTCCTGCTGCAAACCACGCTCGACCCACGCTTTCCACAGGGGAAAGAGTGGGAAAAAGCGACAGCTTCACCTCTCTGCTTTTCTTAATGAATTATAGATGGAGTGTAGGCAAGGGAAGAAATTGTTTTGACAACTGAGTGACTTTGAATGCGAGAAGCCAAACGCGACAGGACAGGAGGGATTCGGGGAGCGCTGCAGGATCGTGACTCCCTGTCCTGGGCTGTCAGGCTGGATTCGGCTACCCGGAGCACTGCCCAGGAGCTTCACGGGCTCACCTCTGTGCTGAGCTTCGGTTACAGGGCTCCTTCTCAGGCTGCTTGGTCTCCTACTGCTCTTTCCTCCTTCCCACCTGTCCTGTTCCTAGTGCCTTCAGTTATCCGTTGCTAAAATGCAAACCAGATCAGTCAGATCATCGTTTGGAAAATCCCCTCCGCCCCAGCAGTGCAGACCTGGGAGGGAGAGTGGAGAGTGGAGAAGGTGGTCATAATTTTTGAAGGAGATTTTTATCGCTCTGGCAGCAAGCCCCCAGAGAGCTGCATTAAACCAGAAAATAGAGAAGGACAAGATACATGGAACCACAGAGACAGGAGCTGAGAAGTATGAAACTAATACCCTCTTGTCTACATCCAGCTGCAAACACTGTCATTCAAACATGAAAACGGAACAGAAATCTGGGCTACAACAAATGGGCAGTGGCAGAAACAGTTCTGCAGGTCTGAGTAACATCCATGGATGCTGATCCCTTTATCTTCTGTTCCTCCGAATACTGAAAACAGACCTTTTCTATGAAGCTAGAGTCCTACAGGAGACCTAAAGAGGTCCTGTTATCTTACTCTCTGCCCAGAAAACTCCCACTGCAACTTCAGACCCAGCTCAGTCATCAGCAGGTGCAGTGTATCTCCAAGTGACCAAACACTGAGCGCCTCCCTTGAATGTGACATCCCCACACCAGTCTATAGAAAACGCCGAAGAAAGGCGATCCATTACCACAACTCCTGCACCGAGTTCATACCAAACTCCTCCCTATGGCCTATGCACTTATTTAGACATGAAGGAGGATGTGTCAGACACACTTTGCTCAATCCAGAGCCGTTTCCATGTCAGGACTGTTCTCTGCATGCATCGAAACACCATGCTGCTGGCAGGGAAACGCCATTCCTGCTCTTGGCAGGAGCTAAAGTGTAGCACTATGGTGAACTGGGTTAAAATGAACTTCAATCACCCTTCCTTCACCCCAACATCCCTCCTCTAAACCTCTTGATTTTAAATTGAAACTGTTTTCTGATCTTTTTCACCACATAGCCTCACCGTGCTTTAATGGCAGAGCAGATGGAGACAGCTCCTGAGTGTCTCCCTTCTGCAGCTTGCCACAGCTGGAGGATTCCTGACAGCATAACCTGTTATGTCATTATGCCCAAATTGTGTGACACCATCAGGACTACACTTGTGCCTGTGTGGGCAAAATATTTGTGCCAAACCTTTCACAGGTATCTCCTACTGCAGGTCCTGGTTTCGAGTCTGTCTGCAGAAGTTGTTGTTGGTTTTGGTCTGAACATTAAGGTTATATCCACAGCAGTAAATTAAACATGTTGGGGATAATTGTCTTGTCCTACAGCCAATTGGTGTGGCACAACCTGAGCCCATACTGTTAAACTTTCTTATTCTCCACAAAATGGTGGCTATATCCAACTTGTCTTCCAGGAGTGGTCCCTGACCATAGCTAACTCCTGAGTTGTGCTTGGGATTAGTTGGGGAAAAAGCCTTTTGATTAAAGCCAAAATTATGCTTCAGGGCTGTTTTAATCTGGTAAAACCAGATCCTTCCTATCTCAGACTGAAAATCTGGTAACACTGGGTCCTTCTGACCTCGATCCCCCTGTGCTAGAGCTCCTTCTCTCAGTACTCCACCACCACAGGACGTGCCCAGCTTTCTACTCACTCAGCTCCTCTCACCAGCTCTCAGCTCCTGCCTCTCTCCCAGTTCCCAGTTCTGTTTGCTGCCTGGGGCAATCACCTCCGTTACGTTTGACAAAAAACTATATTAAGGTATCAAAATAGCAATAAGCATGTATGACTACATAATAAAGTAAGTACAAAGTTTTGAAATTTTATCAAGGAGAGAAAATTCAGGCAATTCGCAGGCACTGCTACATTAAAATAGATGATACTGTGGAACAGCCTGAGTATACAAACATTATCCTTGCTTTAAATTGGTGCTAGGTGCGTAAGAGCAATTGCACGCTATTAAATGCTTCTGGATACAACAGGCAACAGAACTGCTGCCTGGACTGAGGTCCTGCTCGGCAGAACCTCTCCTAGCACCACACTGCCACCAGAATCAAGCTTGTGAAGTTTCTCTGAATGCACTGTAAAAATGTTGTAAAACCGATTCCTGTTACTGCTTCTGCAACTGCGTTGCCTTGTCTCAGCTTCTAGGTGTTTATATGTAGATCCAGTACTGAACTACACAAAATTTAAGACCAAGATCCCTTTTCTCATGCAGTATCTACTGCATTTCACTGTCGTGGCTCCTGTGCACTAAATCAGGACAAATCCTTTCCTATGATAAATTAAAGTTCTTCTGGTGCAGTTGTGTCTTGAGCTCCTTGGCTTAGCAGCACCCATTTAACAAAAACAGTTAAAGACAGACACGTCTTATTCCAAGCAGTGAAGAACTGCTGCAGGAGACCAGATGTGCACATAATTAAGGCCTGGTCCTGAAAGCCTGATGCTGGAAAGAATTACTGACTTGGACTGCACTGCTGTTGCAGGCTGTCAGATGAGCTTTGCAGAGACTGTGTGTGCTATAACCCTTCAAAACAGTTCATATTTCTGCTTTGTGAAGCAGCAGAATAATGAGGTTCTGATCTAATTCCCCACTGTATCTACTTTTACAGAAATCACAGCTGGCTTATCAAAGGATGTGTGTGCTCTATAATGCAAAAACAGATCTAAGACAAAATTGAGCAGTCCCAAACCACTGGTCACTTTTAACCCCTTCTGAGTCTTAACATCTCCTAAAGAGAAACCAAGTTTCTCTGAAAACATCTATTTGTGGCATTGCAGAAAAATTAAAAAAGGCCTTTGCAGCAGTAAATGCTGATCCACACCACGATCTGCATTCATACTCCAATCAATTCATTCATGCCACGCAACCTCAAGGTCAACATATTCAAAGTTCTCCTTCCATGCTTCCCTCTCTATTCTAACTAGCGTTTTAGCAATTCTGCACAAGCCTGCATCGTAGGCTGCTTCTCCTCCTCTGAAAGACATTTGGGAAAGTGGGAAGAATCCAAACAGTAGTATGAACAACTGGCATGAAATTCAAAAGCTTGCTTAAAGGCAGTGGAATAGTTTCTATTAAAACGGTGGAGAATTTTAGAAAATAAGTGATGTCACCAGCGAGGTTTCCTTAGCAGACCGTAAAACTGGATTTTCAAAGGAAAGTGAGCAGAATTGCATGTGGAGATGATTACGTCCCAGTGAAATACAGTCTGCATCCTGGGGTTAATATGTGTGCATAATTATGCATCTAACTTGTCACGTAGCTAGCACATTTATTTGCCACATTCACAAAGTCTTCCTGTGTATAAACCATACGCTCACAAATCTCCGCCAATGGTATCTTCCACTATAAATCAGGTCCGGAGCAAACAGGTTTTTAAACCAGTAACTCAAAACTCACAAATTCATTCCATGGTGGGTAATAACATTACCCCATTTCACCACCAGCAGTACAAGACCCCCCAGCGCAAGCAGGGAAAAGCAGAGCGCTGTGGACACAGCTTGCAAATGCAGAGCATCGGCTGGGCTTGGCCAGCTGCTGAGGAAGAGCCTGATAATGAAGCCTCTGTGAAACAGCTCCCAGGAACACCACCACATATTTTCCCCAAGCTTTAGGAGCCAAATAATGACTGTCTTGAATGCGACAGCAGAACAGCTTTATCTGATGAGTGACCATGCCAAAGATTACAGCTTAATTGTAGCATATTATTCTCTTTCCCACACCCCCACAATATCCCACATTGCTTTCTGGCTGCAGTGAGGTAATTAGACCACGATTACTGCATACTTTGGAGCATATAGAAATTAAAGCTGTCTTTGTGAAGTGTTTTCCAGTTCTGAGACAACTACTCCTGATAGCTTTGCTTTTCCTGGAACTAGAAGCTATTTCATAGCCTGTTTATAATTGGACTTTGCTGTTTATGTAATTCTACCAGGCCAAGTCCGCTTTCAAGCTTTGCAGGGCAACATTTTGAGCAACTGTTTTGCAAACTCAGGTAATCATAATGGAAATAGAGAAATCCCCCCAAATCTGGGAAGTGAGCACACACAAAGATTGCCTCTGTCATCTGACCTAAAAGGCATCTAGAATCCATGGCAAAAGAACTTATTCTTAAACTGGTATTTGAATCGGGCCCATGAAACGCAACGGATAGATAGTACTTTTCCAGAGGCTACTTCCAATTGATCCTCAAATTAGAAAAATACAGAAGACTGCAAAATATGCAGCAGCAAAACACAATGCTCTGATTGTCCCCAACGAAATGCTGCTGAAGAAGTGGGACTTTTCTGAAAAAACATGACTCCTACTTAGAGCGGGATTCAGCTTCTGTATGTTTACACCTTTAAAAGCAGGCTTCTATTCACCCAGATGCTATGCGTGGAATCGCACCTGAGAGATCTCACCTCTGTCCTCATCTCAGGAGAAGGCTAAATGACTTCTGCTGATACTCAACTTCTAGATTGCTAAAATTTTAGTACTTATAGTGACATTAACTTTACCTAAACTGATAAATTTTAAAAATGCTTTGTATCCAACTGTCAGGACATGACAGCCTTCTAATGCTCCCCCCCAAAATGAAGCGCAGTAAAATAATTCAGATTTTGAGAAACGTAAGCAAAAAGAATTTTAAATCTAAAAAGCCCAGAATACTGAGTGCCAACACTAGCATATAATCTATAGATATGAAAGTCCGGAAGACAGCAGTGTTCCGGGGAAGCTCAGTGATGGTCCTTGGAGGTATAGCACAAATTACATCAGAAAGGCCTGTTATATTTAAGACTAAATAATCTTGAAGCAAGAGGAATTAGTGAGAATTGAGCTGCATAATATCCCACAACAAGAGAGGCAGCAGTCATTTAACGTAGTGACAGACCAATTTTAAGAAAACTGTGATCAACTTGTGATGTGTTTCATAAAGGTGAAGAGCTATTTCAAGCTCAAATTTCTCATTAGTCACTCCAATTGATTCAATAAAGTGATTTTTAACTTCTTGGCGTTTGTACTTCACTAGGAATGTCAGTTTGTCTCAAATATTTAGTGCGTATATCCAGAGGCAGGTGCACATATGCTCATTGCTGGAGACAGTCCCTGTCCTGAAGAGTTTACATTTTACCTAGACAACACCAAGGCAGCACGTGAGACAGTCCCTTTGTAAATAACTTCCTTTTCATGATAAAAATGTCCAAGCAGTTTTTGAAGAGCTTTTTGGCAGAGATGAGAACTGATCCCAGGTACTTGGTGTCCCCAGCCAGTGCCGCATCTATGTGATCTTCATTTTTCTCCTTCAAGTTGGAAACACAGCCTTGTGGTCTTTGAGGGAAGGTGATGCCTTTAACTTCAGTCATCCAAAAATAATCTAAGATGGCTGCATGTATGCTCCACATGGTCAGTAAAGACTAACTTCTGCCTCTTCAGAGGGGAGTAGCTTCAAAGGCAGAGGATACTAGGTACGACCTTCAAAGCTGGTCATACCTAGTCTTGTTTTACAGGCCAGTGAACTTTCAGACATCTAGCATTAGGAGAGGAGATGATAGCTATAAATCACGGACAAAGCAGGGGAGGTTAATGTGTGGCGACCCTCTGGGAAAGGCGATGTACAACAGACACGGCTTGAATTCTTGTCTTCAGAGGCGCTGCTTTGAGTTGACTTTCTTGGTTGACACACCAGAATGGAAAACAAGGCTAAGTCTTTGTGCAGCAGGAGCAGCACTGACAGACCAGGTCTTTTCACAGCCTCATCTTGCTGCAACATTTCATTGCAATTTCTCTCTGAGACTAGCACTGTCATGTCATTCTGCCTTTCCATTGGAAGCAGAGCTGGGGCAAATGAACACCACCACTTGCTTGTGACAGTCCGGCATATCCTGCAGCTTCACCTCCCCACTGAGGCACAGGCACTGCCCTGCTTGCCAGCTGCAGCCGCGTCAGGTAGCGAGGCAAAATAAACCCAACCGTTTCCTGTCCCCACACCAACGCCCTGTCACACGGTGCATTTTACCCGCCTGCTCTCCTGCTATGGAGAGGGTAAAATAAAGCTCTGGGCTTGAGCCCGATGGACTGAGGCGGTAGAAACTAATCATGGGTCCCGTGGGAATGATCTACGAGCTGGGTTCCGCCCCCACACACCGAAACCCCTCACTCCCTTGTCATAACACACAGCAAATACGATTATAAGATGTAATGAACTGCAACTAATGTAATTCTGAAAGTCTTCACAGCTAATGAAAACCAGGTCTTCCCCTTCTCAATTTGAGATGTTTGGTTCATACACTGTGGAAAAAAACCCTCCATAAAGCTATGTATGAATATTGCATTTACATATCCAGTAAATGCAGTTGCCTGTCATAGTTTTGGGCTCTTTCTCCTGACTGCTGGATATTTAATGGCAGGAAACTATCCGTGAAGGGAAATGGACTTCAGAAAAGAAATACTTTCTCTTGTTTCAAGGGAGGTCTCCAGTCTGAGTGTCATCTACTAGCTACTGCTTTGCAATCTCAACTTGGTATAAATAGAGTATTTCCTCAACATGAATAAATCGTGATCCCTAATAAAAACACACTCCTCTTGCACCTAAGCAAGAATCAGAAGACAGCAGTTGACCTGTAGCTTGTAAACTTGATTTATTGAATAACAAATGACTAAAAAAAATTCCTTCTTTTCCCTTCCTCCAGTGTGTTCTTTTTGCTGCCTGTTGGCATCAGTTTTTCTGCAATTTAAGCATCACTAATGCTGCGAGACTTCCTCTGCCTCTGTGCTTTCCCAAGTTACTATCATTAGCACTGTTTTAGCAGGAAGCACAACAACATGGGTGGCACTGCAGAGAGAAGGATAAATACATCATGCCTGCTGCAAAAGGTTTTGCGACTACTTTTGAGTTACGAGCTGCCAAAGCATGACAACAGGGTAGCAACTGTGGGTAGGCAGGACATCTCATTACTTCACATGATTGACAACCAGCCTGGCTTTTCTTCTTCCAGGTTTGGGTTTTGTGCCAACCAAAATCATTACTTTTTCCCCACAGAACTTGGTCTTGTTAAGGTTTTGAAGGAGAAGAGTAAGACTGGAATTTGATGAAAATCCATACTGGATAGAGGATAACTGCTCTCCAGGGACAGGAGAGACAGCCAAGACAGACCACGTAAGAAGAACAGTCTTACACTGGTGATGTACAAGGGAAAGAGTAGACAGCAAGCTCACAACCTTTGTACAGCTGGTCAGTAGTACGCATGCCTCATTCATACAGCACCTGAGAAGAGTCTTTAAGCTGTGGAGATGTGACCACAGCATGCACATACACATGAACCAGAGGTCTGAGCCTACATCCACCTGCACGCACACCACAGAGGGAACTACTGCCCCCACTCCCGCTCAGCCAAGAAGCCTCCACCTCTGCCGTCTTGTCTCCTTCTGGTACCTTCACGCACCCTCTGCCACCTGTGTAGCCTCCTTCCTGCCTCCACAGCCACCTGCTCCTCCTTTCCAGAGGCCACGCTGGTGTTGCCACAGCTCACCTCTGCCTCACGGCTCCACAAGCTGCCATCTGATCTTCACCCACCTTGAGGCTTGGTCCTTCTAGCAGGGCACCACCACCCTTGCCATTAGCTCAGTATTTCTTGCCCTGGGCAACATCTTTGTTTTAGCACTTCTTCCTTCCAAATTATTTTTCTATAATAATACACCAATCAAACATAGTCACACAAACTCCTTATAAAATTACCAGTACTGATATCAACATCTATTGATTACTTTGGTTATGGTCTATCAATATTAGGATGTCCAAGTGGTGAGAAAAGACAGGGCATATCAGAAATACAAAGAGCACATGACAAGAAATACATGAAAACACTCAGAAAGAGAATGAAATGATAGGAGTGAAGTAATAGGACTGCTTACCTAATGTGATAAATAACATCAAGTAATGTACAAGACACAAACATACATGTGATAATGACAAGTCAGCTCAAGAGCCTATACAGCTACAATTACTGCCCCCTCCCCCTGCAGTTTCAACAGCTAGTTAGTTATCTTTTACAATTTACCACTACATCGCTGTTACAATACCCTGTTCGGGTCTGACTGTCCTTCACCAAGCAGCCTGGGGTTCATCTGCTTTATCTTTATTCTTTGAGAAACTACCCATGCATAGGCCTGCTGTAATACCCTCCTGAACACGGCTCATTTTAAAGGATAANCCCTGTTCAGGTCTGACTGTCCTTCACCAAGCAGCCTGCGGTTCATCTGCTTTATCTTTATTCTTTGAGAAACTACCCATGCACAGGCCTGCTGTAATACCCTCCTGAACACGGCTCATTTTAAAGGATAACCTAACACTATATGGTGAACAAACTTCTTTTTATCCTTTTTCATCACTTACGGAGACAGTTTTATTGTAAAGCAATCAGATTCTGCAGAAGGAAACGGTTTTCAAAGAAACCATTCACAAATCAAGAGGGTGACCATTAGTTGTTGAAAGCTGAAACACTTACAGGTTAATTTGATAGCAGCAATAGTAAATTAATTTTTCCTTTTGTTGAACGATCTTCTTGACTACGACGAACAGCTGGCTAACTGCCTGAAGAGCAGAGGTCATCCAGCCCTGCATTTACTTAGATGCAATATCAAATTGGTGGGCTGCTTTCAGAAACACAACCGTGCCATCCTTCTAGAGAGTCCTTTCTGAATTTTCAGCTGACTTATAACACATGACCTTAGTTTGGGGCAGCTGCTAAACATCTAATTTGCTGTGTGTTTCCATGAGTTATTCAACCAACAGGAGAAACACAAGACCGAGCTTGGCTGCAAGAAAGCAAAAACAACAGAACGACTCATCACTCTCTTTACCCCAGTTACACAAGTCTACAAATACCAGGAGGGAGCTAGCAGATATTATGTGAGCAAGAGCTGAGAACCCAGGTTGGTGAGGGAGAATTTATTCTTAGAAAATCCCTCATTTTGGAACGGTTGCACACAGGCATGCACTGACCCAAATAGATCATGGCTTCTATCATTCCCTAGCGCACGCAAACAGGTAAAAAGCTGATGTGCACCGAAAAGGTTTCGGGAAAAAAAAGCAAGCAAAATCTGCATGGAAACTGCCAAAAAAATAAAAATCGCAGCAGCTGGCATGCAACTGCTAATAGGCAAAGACAGCAGTACTGGCAAACATAGGTGATGTGAAGGCAAGGAAAAGGCAAAATAAGGATGGAAAAGTCAAAGGTCAGCCTAAATGGATAGAGAAAACAAGCCATTTACCATAGAGTAACACCTACTGCTGTCTCAGAAGGACATTTCAGGACTCTCAATTTATTCCACTGTGCTGGTGCTGCCCAGTGATCAAGCCTCAGGGACCCTGATTTCTCCCTAGTGCAGCTTTCTGACTTGGCTCGATTGCCCACATTGCTGTTCTGTGGCTCTCCAGATGAGACTGGAGGATTGGGACACCATGGGTCAAACCCACAGTGCATCTCACCAGCTGTTATGGAGCACGGCAGAGCAGTAATATGGGCAGCAACTACAGTTTTCTCTCCTTTCTTCTTCTCAGCCCTTCTGTAGTTTTTTCATTTTTCTATCAGCAAACTCCCAGGTGGCACTGCAGGCTCAGTGAAATGTCACACGTGTGATGACATGGGTGGGAGTCCGCCACCCATCATGAGATGCCCAAGTGTGTCTATGTGTGAAGGATATATCTGAGCCTCCTGCATTCCCAAGGGCTACCAGGCAATGGAGCTTGACAAGGGATGCAGCTGACCAGCCCACGGGGATGTCATTTAGTTGCCTAAACACTTGAGTTGCCTGAGGACATCCAAGCTACCTGGATATCTACGCAGATATGTCCACGGAGATGGACAACTCAATGCAGGAACTCCAGGACATTTGTGTCCTTCTGGACTGGCAGCTGGAGGCCAAAGGGCATAGTCTATGCCATTTAAAACAGCATTCAGCGCCCTCTCTTTAGGCAGATGAAACCTGCATCTGGATGTGGTTGGCAGACATAGCACAGCATCTACAGAAAACTCTCATGCTTCTCACATAGTGATTAGAGACGATGAATAGCGTCCCAGGGCATCTCACCTGCTCTAGGCTAACCTGCTTTAGCAGGAGGCTTGGACTAGATGATCTCTAGAGGTCCCTTCCAACCCCTACCATTCTATGATTCTATGATTCTATGAAATGGCACTAGCTGCTTCTGGGTGGGCAACTGAAAGGGGCCCTGATAACCACTGACTGTAACAGGGCCTGAAGGTGCCTTTCAGGTACTTGCCTAAATTTAGGAGTTTTCATTTGCACTAGAATCTCATACCCGTAACATCACACTTAATCGTTACACAGATAGAAGCATCTTCCTCTACAATCGTTTCCTACACAAGGCTGAATGCTTTTAGCACTAAATCCTTCTCAGAAAGCCATAAGTATTTATGCAGGGATGAGTAGTCTAATATCAGAAGAACACTCTTCTCCAAGCAGAAAAACGCCAGAGCACCACACGCCTTCCAGCTGGCAGGACAAGAAACGAATGTCCAGATTTTCAGAAATGTTCACTACCACAGACCCTATAATGTTTAATTATCTGATGGTGCTTAGAGCTCCGGGTAGAGAAGAAAAGAAGCAAATAAAACCGCATGAATCTAGTCATCCTATAAATATTTAAGACCCCTCTGCTGGAGCATCAATGCGTGGGCTCATATCAACATTACATTAAATGTATGCAGCTACAGAATGCATGTGTAAGCATAAGATTAGCAAACAACCGTCAAAAGACCCATATTCAGGGGAAAAAAAGGAAAGTTCTTCTCCCTTCATAAACACATTTAAACAAAGCGTTCATTTCCCTGTAATTTTTCCCCATTAAAATTTTATGTTACTGCAAAGAGAGCGGTACGCAGGGAACTTCTGGCCCAATTCTGTTCCCAGTCGCTCTCGTAATAACAACTGCAGGCAGAATGGTGTCCCCTCTGTGGAATTATGTGCAACTCTAGGTTTCTTTTTATTTAATGCAACATTAACATACACATCTACACGCTAAAATATTAAACCCGTATTACAGGCAACTGTTTGCCCAACTAATTTACATACAAATAAAATAAAGAATAAAGTCTTTCGTTATCCAGTTAAAGAGACCAGCAGCATTAATAAAGCTACGAGAAAATGCAGAGACCTTAAGAAAAATACACAAGTATTCCTGCTGCAACAGAAAGTTTCCAGTAATCTACAAAATTGTAGGTCAAGTCACGGACTTCTTTCGTGGCAATTCTCGCTTTGTCTTTAATACTGGTACGCTGCTATGAAAAAATAGCCAAGTGTCCTGCAGTTAGTGCTAAGCATTAGTTACGATTTTGTGAAAGTAAGTTGAGACTTAAATGTCAGCCTTCAGTGTAAATCTGCTGAGACTGAGTCTCTTCCCAGAGTAAATCTATTATACTTCAGTAAATAGATGGGATAGAAATAACGCAGGAGCTCTGCAGAGTTTAAAACAGGAATTGCCACTATATTAACAGGCTTATGGCAATGTTACTTAGAAGTATTTGTTTTAAAGTCTCAGCAGGCTCGTCCTGATGCCTATTGTGTAAAACCATCTGCCGAACGGACAGAATCGATCTCTGAGCATGTCCTGCTTGGTTTGTAAATTTACCTACTGTGACTAAGTACATAACTCATTATTAAAAACAGTCAGACCTGGTCTTTCCTGAGGGTAAACTAATGTTTCTCATCATCCTTAAAAAACACCTGCACAATAAGAGATAAAGAACAGGTAAGGCATTTAAATAAGAGCCGTTACTTGAAAGGCTTACTACCATGGCCTGAATCAACATGCAAACGTGGACTCCCAATCATCTTCACAATATAATTATAACTCATAATTGGCACTCTGTAAAGTGTTTTCATAGAGCTGTACAAATATTGACTAATTAGGCACACCAGAATCCTGTGGGGTAGGTGAGCAGGTACACTAAGACCCTTTTGTATATTGCGCAAAATGCTGAGGAGAAAAAGCCCAACCCTTGCCCGCAGAAGGGGCTGAGAAGGTGGGGAGGCTTCCAGCCCCGTGCCCCTCATCCAGCCTGCACTGCTCTGACTGCCGGTACATTCCCTGCCCCTCTCTTCCAGACAGCGGATGAGATGAGCTCTGGAACTAGTGGCCAAACCTCAGTTTGTTATCCAAAGTCCTGTTAAACAGAAGGTCTACATATTCAAATGTCAAAACAAAGCCTGAGGATTTGATACAAGTACAATGCAGTATTTACACGAGGATTGTAGCCTCTTCTGCTGAGGAACACTCGAACAATGATGTACTGCACAATTATGGCTTACACCCAGAAAAAAAAAATTACACAGGTACTTGTAAATAAATAGCAGAAAAAGAGCTCTACACCTATGGAGCAAGACACTCTTCTACAAAAAATTAAGAGAAATCTTATTATCCGCTGTGGTCCAGCAATGAAGGGTGAAGAAAATGCGTAAGTCCTGTCAGAGCCTCTGAGCAGCTCTACCTTCATCCTGTAATAAAACATGGAAGGTAAGCAGTGTCATCAGTGTAGAAGAAGGGTCTAAAACCAGAGTGAAGAACCTTAGAGGCCACACCATCTAGAAAGTCAAATACGACACCGAATATAGCCTCCATTAAATCCAGCTCTTCAATTAAAATGCCCTTACGAAAGCAATGATTAGTCATTAAGTGTCTCAGGTTTTCTGGTTTAAACCATCAAACACTAATGATCGCTTTGTTCCAGAGCTTTGTTATTAATCACCACATTCAGGGGTGACAAACAGGTCTTTTCCAAATAATTGTATCATCACAAGCTTACAACATATGCAATATACATACACAATATGAATCATTTTTATTTGGTGTAATCCTGCTTTGTCTATTCAAGCCATTGATTATATGTTGCGTCTAATTTCAGCTACAGTCTCTTTAGGGCAAAGATTGTATCCCTGTGGTTTTGTAAAGCCTCATTCACAGTTATAATGGCATATAAATTAAATAAATAAGGAACTGTGGGAATTTATTCTCCATTTATCAGGAATTCACAGGTGAGGATTTACATATTTTAAAATGGGTTTTATTAAGATAATATCTTCCAGAGATCCAGTTCATTTCTGTTGTTTAGAAAATGGGAGAGGGCTTTTAATTTAACTGCAGGAACTATCTCGGTAAAAATAAAAACGGGCCGAATCAAGTTAGTGTGGTGACTAGTTGAATACTAAATCCAGTGTTATTCCACTCTGAAGCTAATTCTTCAGCCTGGTTCACATGTAAGTGCTTCTGAGATAAAGCAGGTTTCCATCCCCGGTATAGAGCATTAACATGACGGTACTTCAACTACTGCATTAGTTATCTACNAAGTGCCTCTGAGATAAAGCAGGTTTCCATCCCCGGTATAGAGCATTAACATGACGGTACTTCAACTACTGCATTAGTTATCTACTCTGAGCAAGTCTAGACAAAACAAATAGTACGAATAGAGTAGAACTGGATGCTCTCATGAGCAAAATTCATTAAAAAACACCCAAACCAAAGGAGTAGAGATTAGGTGGCTTGGGCTTCAGTATGATAAGAGGGCAAAAAGTGCTTCTGTGCTCAGGAAGATTTGTATTGGTGGAAAGAATGGAGAAACAGTCTAACAATAATTACTAACTTTTTCTGAACTTGGCACTCCTGGCCACTTGTCCTCCAAACACTGGAAAAGGGGCTGGGGGATCACGGCCAGAGCCAGAAGCACACTGTCAGTAGTCATTACAGCAGAGTCATATGCCAAAGCAAGACTATGATAAGAGTCCATATGCTACATTTTTTTTGTGCACACGATTTTCCTCTTCAGGAGGAAGAGAGAGAGAGAAAAAAGCAGGATTTTTTATCTCTATATAGAAATACATTCATGAAAACAAGCGTTCAGCCTGCTCTAAGGCTTTGATGAGGAGCTCAAAGGACCTCAGGAGACTGCCAGGCTCTCACACCTGGAGCTGGCAAGTTAGTGAAAACAGAGGGCGACTTTGGTCTGTCAGAACAAAGGACAAAGACTAGGGTGAGCGCCTCTTTTCAGGTACACCAGTGTTCATCTACAGTAGGTAAAACACAGCAATACTGGTGAAATGGGTCAGTTGTGTTACTAGAAATGTTAATTGTCCTGGCTAGCCTTCTGCCCTTAGAGCTCTGCAACTTCATGCAACTGTAAGGTCAGGGGTCTGGTCCCTATGGTCAAAACGTGTAATAACAGATGGACATCACCCATCCTTCAAGATGCCAGGCCCAAGGCATCAAACTCATATTTTTTCTCATTTTTCTATTTGGCTAACAAAGCTAAAATCTGTAAAGGCAACAGCATGTGAGGTCAACCCTGTATACTAGGATGGAAAATGCACTCATTTGCACAGAGTGAATAACATGTCCTGAAACGGCCGTTCACCCTCAAGAAACATTAGCACGTAATAGCAGCTGCTCGTCCTCGGAGTGCAGATGAGTGTTGGAAAGAGGTGCTGAAAGGCTTTGTCCTAGAATTACGTGTCGCTCTTTTAAATGTGATGTCAGGAAATTATTTTAATTGCCTGTATCAGTCTGCGACTGAAATGGTCCTATATTGGTCCCTGTCTTGGTGGGAGTGGTGCAGATGTCTTTCTTTGGTCAGGGTGTTGTCTGAGAAGAACATGTGCATACCTGAATGTCTAGAAAGCCTCACCACAAAATAAAATGAAAGAAAAATAGCTTTGCAAAATATTAGCTAGTAATTATAGTTTTTGACCACAAGTCTTACAAATGAAGATCCATCCGATTTCTTGCAAGTATGACCACTGAAAGAGCAAGAACTGTTATTTTTGAGATAAATGTTACAGTTCAAATGTCACAGACCATATTAAAGACATTCACAATTGGCTCTGGGATTTAAAGAGAAAAAAAAAAGACTTACACTGTCATAGGAAGGTTGGTGGTGATCACGGTGCTAATGACCATGAGAGAAATACGAGATTTTTTTTTTAAAGCATCATTATCTAGTGGCCTTGAGTGCTAATCAAAACAAGGACTTATAATGCCTGCTTTAATGGGGTTTGTCTCAGTAATGCTTCTAAATGGAATAAACCACATTAAACCCAGACAAGCTATGAAGAGAGATAAATGGCAAAACAATACACTGAAAACCTAAAAATTCTTTTAATCTACTATTAACTGAGTTACCATCCATGGCATCCACAGTTAACTGCAGTTTTGTAATCCATTTGCTGAACTGTACAACTAAAATAGAAATGTTGCTGTCCTCCTGTTTAAAACAACAGATTAAATAAGGCCCAAATTAACTCCAGAATGGCTGGTTTGGCAAATACCATACTAAACCAGGCTGCAGATCTATTTTCTTCTTTAACAATAAGAAAAGCAGCCCCCCTGGAGTTTTTTCTTAAAGTAAATAGAGGGAATTTGACCCTGCCAAGGTAGTCCTGCACATCACAAGCAGGATACCTCGGGCAGACTGAGGACCTCACATGCCCCCTCACTGACCACTGCCATTCCCCATGACTCCAGTGCTGCATGGACAGATGCTAACTGATCTCAGTAGGCTTTGGATCGTCCTCTTAACGTTTACGGGAAGGGGCACTGAATGCTAGAAGATTAATTAATTACTATCGTCCTCCTCCTCCTCCTTGTTTCTTTGGCCTTGCTCATCTCTTCTCTGCATATGCTGGCCCAATGCATAGCCACACTGACTTTCTTAAGCTTGATACCCCCCAAGATCAGTTATATTTGAATCCTTCAAAAGCAATTAAATAGGCTTTCTGATGAATCTATTTTGCTGTACCTCTCACACTGAGATGGGAGGATCCTCAGCAGCTGAGGAGGAATGCAGACTACAGGATCTTGGGCAGATCCTGCAGGAAGAGGTGACCGTTTACAGATAAAATGACAGCCAAGGCACAGAAGTGGTGATATTTTTATGTTCATTTAGCGGCAAGAGTGAAATGTTTCCAGGGGTCCAGTCCTGGAAAGATGAATTAGGTCTTTGTTCAAGGTGTACAGAAAAGGTAGGATAATGCACTTTATCTTGAGGAAATTTTGAATAAAGGTCTTTAAAAGCTGAAGCTGTAGCTTAGGGAACATATCATTCATTCTGTAATAAATGGGTTCCTCCCAGTATTACAGAGAAAGAATTCCTATGGTTCGTATTGCTTTTGTAAAACAGTTGCTTGCCTGCTCTCACGGGACTGCAAAAGGCCAGTGGTGTTGAATATACATGATTTATAAAGTAGTCTGGGATGAGAGGTGCTGTGTAAATTTAAAATACTGTTAGAGCATACTCTGCTTAATTAACGTACACTGAAATGGAATTGGCTGTGCCACAAGAACAGAACTAAGAAACCACGTTAGTCTGAAGATAGAGGATTGTCTGAGGCTACTGACAGTCTATGACAGCGCAAGTATAAATTCATCTCACAGAGAGATTTACCTAACACTGAAAGCTATTGCTGTTCACCTGGAATAGGTGATATGTAGGTATGAATTCGAAGACTGTGTTCCATAGAAATGACTAAGTAGGTAAGATCACAGATTACTCTGTATCATGATGAAAAAGTGGTTTCTGAAGCATCTGTAGCCATGGGAGCTCCCGTGTAGCCCATCCACCTTCTGCAGAAACACTGCCTTCCAGACGTCAGCTCTCAAGTGTATGCCAGAGATGCTTGGGATGCCATGGCTCTCACGTGCTTTGCAAAGCCACCCTCAGACGGACTTTCGGACTCAAAATATGCATCCTATTTATCCCTGGCTTTGATGGAGGCTTCCAAGTTCCCTTTGCAGATTTGAACCTTGAGATTTGTTCACTAACAGCTATATCCAAAGAGGCTTCCTAAAAACCAGTCTCTTACTGAACTGAGTGAGAATGACCCGGACTGGATTAGCAGTCCCATCCCTTAACAGGGAAGCATAAATTATGCTTTCACCCCACTTGTTGGGATCGATTCCGATTTCTCTCTTTCTTCTGACCACAATGGTCTATACTTTAACACTGCTATAAATAATCAGTCTGAAGTAGATTTTAAAATATTTTAATAGCTGGGGCAATGACATTATTACTCCACTTTACTGTAAATAGAAAAACTCCCATTCCCCCTCCCAAACAAAGACAGAGATTGCAGATCATATTCTGAATTCTTTTCAAAACCTAGGCCAAAAGATCTCACCAGCACAGTCTGTTCCCCTTCACATTATTATTCCCACTCTCACAGATTCTTTTATCTAATTCCCTTTCTCCCTGAAGTTTACACTGTCATTCCAAACATTTTTCAACTGCACTTCCCTTCCCTCTCTGACATTCCCTATCTCTCATCAACCATCTAAACCCCTTCTTCAAATAACGCTATTTTGTTTTAGAAAAGTGATGCTATGCGTTCTGCACTACGAAGTAATCTTTTCCTACCTTTTCTCCTGTGCTAAACCGAGCCATTTTAGATTTTTTTTTAAAAGAAAAAAAAAAAAGCAAGCAGCACAATACAGCACTTCAGCAAAAGTACACGATCTTCCTGCTCCTGAACGGCAAAAAAAGGAAGTTCTTACTGCTGAATGGATTCATGCTTTCCCATGAAAACTGATACATCTGTCTGGGAGGTAAAGAAGATTTGGATTATCTATATGCGAGAGAATAGTTACAAGAAGTTATTGCATAAAATGATTGATTTTCTAGCAACAGAGGTTTTATTCAAGGATAACGTCTGTGTTATTCTCATCTATGCAAAATACTTCTCATCCACACAAAAAAGGCTCTTAATTTCCATACTGAAAAAATGCTATTGTGTTTTTCTCTTCACTGATGACTTAAGTACTTGGTTTCTTCTACTTTCTTTGGATAATTTTTACTCTTAATAGAGTTGCTCATTTGGCTACAACTAAATTGCTGTAGTAATGGCAGACAATGACACGCTTAGGCTATGCTATACATGATTAATCTGTGCTCCAACTGGAAGCATTTATCATCTGGGGGCTACCCTTCCCGTCTGTCTTTTCCCTGTGTTTCCAGTTCTCCTTTCCTGACAAGGAGAATGACAAAAATCAGTATGGGTTTTTAACCTAGGGAATGACATTTTTAGCTCTGAGGCCTATCTGTAAATGTAAATTTCCAGCTGTTAGAACAAAGAAACAACAAATGTGAGGCAGATGTTAATGTATTACCCATTGTTGGTAATACAAGCAAAAATCAACTTTAAAAAATCCCCCAGCTATTCCACTAATGAAAGCTTNGATTGATTTTCTAGCAACGGAGGTTTTATTCAAGGATAACGTCTGTGTTATTCTCATCTATGCAAAATACTTCTCATCCACACAAAAAAGGCTCTTAATTTCCATACTGAAAAAATGCTATTGTGTTTTTCTCTTCACTGATGACTTAAGTACTTGGTTTCTTCTACTTTCTTTGGATAATTTTTACTCTTAATAGAGTTGCTCATTTGGCTACAACTAAATTGCTGTAGTAATGGCAGACAATGACACGCTTAGGCTATGCTATACATGATTAATCTGTGCTCCAACTGGAAGCATTTATCATCTGGGGGCTACCCTTCCCGTCTGTCTTTTCCCTGTGTTTCCAGTTCTCCTTTCCTGACAAGGAGAATGACAAAAATCAGTATGGGTTTTTAACCTAGGGAATGACATTTTTAGCTCTGAGGCCTATCTGTAAATGTAAATTTCCAGCTGTTAGAACAAAGAAACAACAAATGTGAGGCAGATGTTAATGTATTACCCATTGTTGGTAATACAAGCAAAAATCAACTTTAAAAAATCCCCCAGCTATTCCACTAATGAAAGCTTACTTGCTTGGGCATTTACACAGACCTGTGCGTACAGAAATGAGATCTAACTAGTTTCTCACAATCCATGGAGTCTAGTCCAATCCTCTGTGTTGTTTCTTCCTCTTCTGATACTGACAATCCACGGGCTAGAACATATAGCCAATGAAATAATCTCCGGATGTTTCTTCTGCTTAGCAACCTGTTGAATGCCCAAAGACCATTTAGGATCTCTACTTCTTAGCATCTACTGCACGATAAAGTCAAGTGGTATCTGGAGGATTCTGCATCCTATGCTATAGCACTATTTTTCAGGACTATATTCAGCACCAGAAGTTAAATTCCATGTCCCGTTTCTATCAAGTACCATTTAACCATGTCTTAAAACACTTATGAAACCAGTGTAGGCAGAGCTAATGAGCAATCGCTCTGAGCTCCCTAAGAACTCTGCTTTCCTTTGAATCCACCAACTGAAAAACCCACAGCACGTCTGTGAATTAAATAAGGTGCTTCTTGCTGCATCTAGTATCTTTGTTGCTTCTACCATCTTCTAACTCTTGGAAACTTCCAATTAACTGTTGTGGCATGGTGAACACAAGTCATAGCCAGAGGCATAGAGGAGCATGGATACTCAGAGCATACTTACAGTTTAGATTCTCCTCCAGGGTCTCCAGCCTCTCTCTTACCATCTTAGATCTCTCACTGGCTCACGTCTCATCTCACATCATCCCTCCCATGGACCTTGGAACCCCATGAATCCTGAAAGTCCTTCCTTCTAATGTTAATATAGCAGTGACTGCCAATCGTCTTGTGTCAGGCACCTTTGTATTTCTAATTCTTTTCACACTAGGCAATTAATTAAGGGCTCTGTTTTGATTACCAAAATGTGTGAACACAATTTTGTACCTCATCTGTACAGGGTCATTCTTAAGTCAGCTAGTTTTTGACTGTGAGTGTCTTTTCCCATCCTAAAGGCAAACCAGTGTTTACATTTGGATAGTTAAAATATTTACATTGCACATTCAAATGATGCATTTTCCCAGTGACAGGGCTCTCTATGGTATTTCCTCCTGTACCTACTACGCAGCGGAAACAGATGATGAGTATTCCGGGTGTCTCTAAACAAGCAGATTAAGGAAACAAGCAGCACAGCTACCCTATAATAACACTGCTGGACTTTGTAATACCCACACTGGCTGTGTAATCTGCCTAGCACTGCATGAAAGCCTGTCTTTTAGGCCCCCAAATCAGAAGAGCTACACAATTTCCAGTCATCGTATTTCAAACAGATTCTTCATTTATTGTTCACTCGGTGTGCGAGGTAGAGTGAAACGTGACAGACGTAGGTCCCGGGAGGGGAGGCAGGGATGATGCTGCTTGCCGATCGTCAGCCTGCCTGCGGACAAAAGCCTGGAGCGCACCGTGTCTGAAGGGGTGCAGAGATGATGGGGGCTGCTACCCAGCAGGACAACACAGAAGTGACGTTAGAGAAGGAAAGGTGACACTAAAGCTGGCAGGGCAAGGCCACAAAGCAATGGTATTTCTGAGAATCAGAAAACACACCAGACTGTCCTGTTTTAAATTAACACTTCAAAGTTCAATAAAATACTGCAAGTGATGCTGCAGAGGGACCTGCTGAACCAAGAGGTGCACCAGACACACGGTGTGATCCTTTCCCCAAAGGGACTGTTTAAGGCTTGCAGGAGGGAAAGACTATACATATAAAACTTCACATGACAGTGAAATTCAACATTATTTAAGATACATTATCATCTATACAGGAAACAGTTAATTTTGCTCATGTATTTGTTACTACTGAACAACAAAGAGCCACCATATGCAAGTCATTCTGAGAAGAACCCAGATGCAGAGTGAAGCAACTTCTCACGTGGGAACTGCATAGCAATGTAAAATTAGGAAGAAGAACTTAAAAAAACTAACTCTTTGCGGGGGTAGTCCTTACCTTACCGCACCATCCACGCAGGTCTTCATACAGGCTCTCCCAGTGAGGAAGTAAAATCTTCTGTGCTGAAAAACAGATGAAGTGCCTGTTAAGAAGTTACCGCGAAGGCCATGCCTGTGCTTAAGTCCATTACAAACTCTGCTGCATCTTTTTGTTTACAGAAACATATACAATAGATGAAAGTTGACTGTGTAAGCAAAAGCTATCTATTTTAAACTGACCCTGCCCGCTTAGTGTCATATACTGTGGAGGAAATGGGTCACTGTATAAATGAGGCACGCAGCATTTAGCAAACAAACTGTAAGCAGAATAATTTTGTGTGTGGGGGACATCTTTGCCCCACTTTTTCAAACTGACAGCAAATGAAACTGTGTTCATCAGTTAAAAAACAGCAGTAAAAGTAAAGTAACAGGCTCTACATCAGTGTAAGCCAGCGTATCCAGAATAATAAATGACCAATTTTGATGTAACGCAAAACCACATTTATCCACATACATTTTAATTTCCTGATAACAGTGCCTACGGTAAAGCATTCACTGAAAAACAGGTGTGAATTGCAACCTCTTTAATTATTCTGGTTCCGTTTTTTCGCTTGTGTAGACAAGCTCCGATCTGGGATTTCCACACTTCATGGTCCCTGACCAGCACAAGAATATAATTCAGATGCACCGAATCTAATCTAGGGTCCCACTTCTCTCTCTCCTGGAGGTAATATCCATAAATATCTCTCATTTGATAGATAAAAAAAATTGAAACACATCTAGATGTGCTTATTATTACTTTAAAATGTCCTTTACTCTGGCAGGTGCTGTCTGGAAGGTGTCTCCCTGATGAGGAGGGCATCGTTAAGATGATGATGTCCAAATGGCAAGACGTGTGGTTCAGTATCATCCCCCCAGCCGCACTGCCCGGCCGAGGACCCCTCTCTCTCAGAAAGGAGGGGGGCAAAGGGAAAGCCCCTGTGGAGGGAGTGAACAGGCTCATTACTTGCCCGTGCAGTGCCCGACGTGGCCCCATCGCTGAACAGCCTGGGGGAGTGCATACGGATTAGCAGGGCTGACACACCTGCACGAAGGGGATGCCACAAATCCCCGGGACGAGGGCCGGGATAAACCCAGGTATCGCGTTTTGAGCGAGCAGTTAGCAGCCTCGCAGTTTCCCACGGATAAACGTTATTTGCTCTGGCCATCCTCGCTGGCTGGCCCGCTGTGAGGATTACCTCGCGGTTACACAGCTTGCAGCTCCCGGCCTTTGGCTGGCCGGCTAACAAAGCCCTGCCGGTTTTGGCAGAGGGACGTCCAGCATGACGGGCAGCGGCTGCCGCTGTCGCTAGCAGGATGTTTTCCAGAGTTTCTCCTACAAGGCAATGTGTATATTCTTTGAAACAGTTGCTCCCTAAAGATTAAAACTGAACAGGAGCACAAAAGCAGTGTGTGTTCTCTGCGGCTGCTACGTGCCATCGGGCAAACAGGAGGTAGGAGCTGTGTTCTCCCGAATTACATGCAACGAACAGTGCTACTACATACACACACTGGCAGAAGAGAGTAAGGCACTTCAGTGCACAAATGACACTCTCCTCTTTTTTATCTCTCCTTAGAAACAAATCCATTCCCCCCCGCCCCAATATCTATCAAACACCACTTGTGACATTAAGTACCCAAAGCTGGAGTTGTGCTGGCGGTCCCAACCGCAACCCCGAAAGCGCATCAAGCTGGGCGCACAACGTGAACCTGCAGCTCTAAGGCACGCACTTTTAAGATCACATTCATTATCACCCCCGAACAGCAGTACAAACTCTCAAAAAATACAATTAACAATTACAAGGAACGGACAGCAAGAACAGCAAAGAGAGCTGGAGACGTGCTCAGACAAAATATATCTTTACTTTAAAACTAGAAAAATAATAGTAGTTTAGAAACTACTAAAAATATAATCGAAGTAGTAAGAACACAGGAGAAATATCTGCACAACAACATAAAATCTGTTTAGCACAGTCTGTGTAATCTTAAGTTACTACAAAGAGACTAAACAAATAAATGCCACAGTGATTTTTCTTTCTGCTGAGGTGTGTGGAACAAACGTTAATTTTTTACCACTGATTTCTACCCCAGGGAGTACCTGCAGGGGGGAGGAACTGTCTCTGGTAATAGGAAGAAGTATTTACTTTGCCTAATGGCTATTATGTTAATGTATTTCTATTAGCAAAATCCATTTAATATTGCATATACATAGTAGCTTCTGGCTTAAAAAGTAAGAAAGCTGGAGAAGGAGACTAAACAGTCTTTTCTTCCTCTGATGGGAACACATACAGATTTTCGCACAAGTGGTAACACAAGCTAGGGCTGCATAAAGGGGAACAGACAAACTTCAATAACCCCCAGCTGCAGCACGATGCCACCGTGAAGCTTTATTCTCCTAAGGAGTACAGCAGACTTCACAACTTCTCCTCTGGTTGTATCACCCATATTTCAATTAATAACTGAATAGCAGCAATCACTACCATGCTACTATAAAGATAAAAACCTTACCTTTGCTTAACAAGGACTCGTCATGCCGGACCCCATTTGCACTGTGCAGAAGACACCAGGAGAAGCTATCAGCGGGGTGCTCTGAAACTCCTTCTTGCTAATGCAGCTCTAGGAGTTTCTCGACCCCTGTCTTCGGCCGTTTGCCGATTCCGTATGCGCGGTGCAGATCCCCACCTTCTCCGGCTGCCAAGCCGGTCACAGCCTGCGAACAATGCCGCCTCTGTCAGCCCGCCGAACGAACACTGGCACAAAGACACGCTCGTGTACAGCCCCAGAGTTTTTTTATTTTCCTTCTTCTTGGAGCATGGGCTGATGAGAACGGATGGGAGAAAAATGCTTATGTATGTGTGACTAGCCAAAGCTTCGTTATGTCCAGGAGGAGTAAGACGGTGTCGGCGCAGGACGGACACCCCGGCGCCTAGAGGGCAGATGAAATCTGCACTGGTGAGAGTGCTCCCTGCCTCGCTTCGCACATTTTTGTTGCAGATCCGTGGGTGGCTGCGTGAGCAAGCAGCCGAAACAGGGGAGGAGTTATGCGAAATGCAATTTATGACTTGAAGCCTTGTCTGCCTTCTCGAGAGCAGGACGGAGAGGCGAAATCGCAGTGCGATGACACAGCAGCGTGCTTTACACATCCCACCTGCCACCGCCCGTCCGTCCTCCCAAACCGGCTGCGAAAGCTCCCCTCCCTGCTAAGGTGTCATCCCTGGGACGGACCACGGATGCGGTGGCTACTCTCACACCGCTCGGAAACCACATTCCGGAGAGCCTCTGAGCACGCTGACTGTTCGCTCCCTTCCCATGGCATTACCAGTTCAATTTTCAAGAAGGCACGATGCTTCACAGCCTTAACGAGCGACTGTAGGATGAGACAATGAATGACATCCTCAGCAGATGTTTACAGCCGTCACTGGGAATGGAAGAAGACAGCCGCATCTTAAATCCCAGTTTTCTGGGAAGTGCCCCTTGGAAATCAGAGAGGCAAAGCAGAAAGCCCTTTCAAAATCAGATGCCTGTATTTCTTTTTGTTTTGAAAGGACTATCGTGTGCATGTTGCACACGTTTCATGTGACTTCAGGTTTGTTTTCTTCCCTATCAGAAAACGAGAAGCAATCTGGCCTGGTTCCAGAGGGGTCGGTGAGGATCCCGGCTGAAACCAATTGGAATTTTACAGTTTAACTCAAACATTCCCAAGCCAACTCCACATACATGGTAGCTGATTCAGATTCATCCACATTAATTGTAATTGAGATCTTAAAACACTGCAACCTAACAGAGCAGCAAGCAACAATGCGTTTTTCTTCTAGAAGCAAACACCAAGGGACACACAGCCCTAGGGTGCAGTACAGCTATGAACTTATTCCAGGTTCCTGATGAACCATTGCAGCGTTACAATAATTTCCCATGCAATTAGTATTAATTGCTGACTTGCTGGCAATCCCCCAGGGTCCCTACCTCACCCTTTTAGCAGGTCCTACCAGGCTAGGCTGGAGGATCGTCAGTGGGGCCATGCAGGCATCACTGGTAGCCCAGGTCTTGGGGCTTGTTTTTGCTGTTAAAATTTTGGGGAACTGGCAAGGGTTATCTTGGGTAATGAACAATCACAGATATGCCACTTCCAAATTAACGCACATGAGTTTGTAACATGAGACAGCAAACTAAGAGGGAGATTCCTAGAGGGAATTTATAAACATTTTTAGAAAATAACTCAGTTTCGAAGCATTTCACTGAGGCCAAACTCCAACATTGCTTTCAGGAAAAGTGAGCAGCAGTGCCAGTGGACAGTAACAGCCCTGTAAGACTCTGCATCTCGCACTCAAAATTAAGCTGAGAAAGGAGAGCTGTAAACAAGCAACCACCTTCTAATTTTATTCTTTAATAACAGTTCTCAAGGAAACTTTCTCGTTTTATCTATTCATAAGATCAAGTTATTTGTCTTATGCATATTGCCAAACAGACTTAGGCAGGATCAGTGTTGCTTTAGACCAGCAGAGCCAGATGACTCTGTGGCAATAAACAAAATCAGATGTTCTTTGACAGAACATCGACAATATCTAAAACATATTTCAGAGTAGCTTCCAGAGTCAGTGTCACAGCTGATGGATCTCAAATGTGATCTCTTTTTGCTCTGCAGAATTACACAAGTAATCTCAAAAATCCATATACTTCTATCTCTAAAACGAAAGTGCTGAGGCAGTTATTTAGAGTCAAAAGGATGCCCTGAACGAGAACTGCAGGGAAGCCAGCCTACACGCACCGTTCAAAAACTAGTAAAGGATGCAACATCTAATGGTAAAATACATTAGGGAATGCTTGTTGCTAGAGGCAAGCAGAATTACTTCAACCAGAACAGGTCAAGTATAATCAAGTGCAATGTCCTACAGGCCAGCTTTATTCCTCCTCCCTTCTCTGCTTCTCCAAAGTTTCTCGTTCTCATGAACCAGGGGTCCTCGACATTACTCTTCGCATAGCATTTTCCTCCTTTACTGTGCAATGTTTTGGAAGGGTGACATAGCATCAACAGGCTGCCTGATGCAAAATGTCTAACACATGTATACTTTGGTTTGGAGGTAGTCAAGAATGTTAATGATGGTTACTTCTCTTGGAAATCTTGGGTCTGGAGGGGACGAGAGTGCTACAGCCTACCCATGCCATCTCACTTCATCTCTAACAATTTGCACCTCTAGATTTTACTTAAGGTCTCATGTTGTACCTAGTATACACAAACTCAAATGTGAAAACTGAAATTCATAGTATTTACATTGGTCAGCAGACATATAGAGATTTATCATTTTGCTGTAGTTTTAACCTGGCCAGCAGCCAAACACCAGGCAGCCTCTCAGTCACCATTCCCCACCCCAGGGGATGGGGAAGAGAATTAGAGGGGTAAAGGCAGGGGCGCTTGTAGGTTGAGATAAAAACAATTTAATAAATGAAATAAAATTAAAATAACAATTGTAAGAGTAATGATAATAATAGTAATAACAGAATATACAAACGAGTGATGCACAATGCAATTGTTCATCACCTGCCAGTCAGTGCCCAGCCCGTTCATGGGCAGTGATGGTGGAGAGAGAGATCCTGAAACTGCAATCCTGGAAGAGCAAGAGAGAGAACTTCCCAGCCAACTCTCATCTATATACTGAGCATGACATTGTATGATATGGAATATCCCAATTTAGATCCATTGCTCTGGCTATGCTCCCTGCCAGCTCCTTACCACCTGCACACTAGCAAAACATGGAAAGTTGAAAAGTCCTTGATTTCTTAGCAACAACTAAAAACGTCAGTGTATTTTCAACATTCTTCTCATACCAAATCCCATACTGAAGCCAAAACATAGCGCTACTCCAGCTACTAAGAAGAAAATTAGCTCTCCCCCAGATGAAACCAGGACACATTTATATATATGTGGTTTACATGACACAGTTTATGGATTTTTTCCTTGGAGATCCTTCTCTCTCTGGATCTTTGTGATCCTATTTGATTTTTTTTCCCCACATCTATGGCATGTAAAGATCCAGCCATTATTTTTTAGTTTCACATGAAAAATGAATACTTTCAGACTGTGCTTACAATTATTTTGGAAGTATAGAAGATGACCTCACTTTCACTGGTGTAACCCCACAGTAATGCCATTAACTTTCAGTATCTTTGGATGTACAGCATCCATCTGAGATGTCCCTCACCTCTGTGTCACACATCCTTAGCTCTCAAAGAGTATAAAGCCACAAAGATACTGCTCAGGGCAGTTTGGGTGACAAAGTTTTGTCATTCAGTGGCGGCATGGATTAAGGAACCACAGAATGAAAGTTTCAGAGAAGATCTTTTCCGTAAAAACACACAAGAGAAAGGAGCACAGCGCACACTCTGGAAGGGACAGTAAGGTGCAGTATGTGGTGTCTTTGGAGTTGCAGAAGGATTATTAGATTTCTCAGTATGCTGCTACTCTGAAAAAGGTGGTTTGCTCACAGGCTTTTACAATACACACACGTTCACACTCCTATTTTACAACTAAGAGGCAGAGGGATACAATATTCAATTTTCAGAAAACACAAGACCAAGAGTTTCTTTCTCCAATGAAGAATACCAAGACTTATTTGCTGCCACTCTAATACCCTGATATCAAATTCAATCTTTACAAATACAAAGCAAACATCTTTAAGCAAATTATGAATGCCTCTGTCCATACAGATAAGAGTCACACTTGTAAATGACTTCTCTAAANTGCAGAAGGATTATTAGATTTCTTAGTATGCTGCTACTCTGAAAAAGGTGGTTTGCTCACAGGCTTTTACAATACACACACGTTCACACTCCTATTTTACAACTAAGAGGCAGAGAGATACAATATTCAATTTTCAGAAAACACAAGACCAAGAGTTTCTTTCTCCAATGAAGAATACCAAGACTTATTTGCTGCCACTCTAATACCCTGATATCAAATTCAATCTTTACAAATACAAAGCAAACATCTTTAAGCAAATTATGAATGCCTCTGTCCATACAGATAAGAGTCACACTTGTAAATGACTTCTCTAAATACGTGTTACATCAAATCTTCAACTAGTCAGACAGATGTGTTCAGCCTGCATTGGGTGATAACGAAGCCTTAATCATAGAGATCTTAGTTAAATTTGGATTAGCTATTGATAAAAGCCAATTTGATAACACTGTTTATTCTAGACCTCCTTTAGTTCCAGTTTTTCCAGTCAAACTTGCCACTGCTATTCCTTCCTGCATTAACCTTTTAAGAGAGTTTTATCTGTGGCACTGCATGGTATCGGTACATGCACCTCATCAGGTCCTTCCACCTGCCTGAGCCCAATGCAGGTGCTGGATGGCACCATGCTCTCTCCATCTACGGGAGACTCAGGGACTAAAGACATAATTACACTCAACCAAGCATCCCCTTTTGCTCTGGCTGAGAGCTTGTCAGCACTGGGAAGTACCTGCGTATCTCCTACGCATGCTGAAGACACGCACACGCTGGTCTGCATCCACTGCTGAAGAGGGCTGTGTTTCATTTTGAGCTACCTTACTGAAGTATTTTACTTGGACACAGATAATTCGGGTTTACCATCTGTTCTCTGCAAAAAGCTCTTGACTAGCTTGGGTGAAGATATCATCTATACAAGTTACAGAAGACTTATGGCCATGTGGATTTTAATTTGACATACCTATAATGTGTTTAAAGCCCCTTCTTAGAGCAGATAAGTCAAAGCCTCACAAAGATTTAAAGTGTACCAATAAAATCTAAACTTAATATTCCATATTACAAGAATGCAAATAATTTTCTTAATCTTTTTTTAATGGAAGTTGATTTGCAGCATTATAGTAATTATGAACTACTATACATTCAGCAAAGCATTTTTAAAAGAACACCTGATGTCTTTTGCAAATTTCTTTCTTCTCTTTCCATCTGTCAGATCAGCACTGATAATGGAACCGAAACTTTCACCTCATCTGCTTTCAGCATTTATCAGGCATTTGAGCATGGCTTTTTGGCTTTCATTTGTAGTAACCAGGATTTCCAACTGTTTTTTCACCCAAATACTTGATGGACTTGGGCTTGCTTAGAGCACACAAGATGAAACGTTTTCAATCTGCTACAGTCAAGACTAAAAACTTACATACGGTTTCCTAATGCTACACATTAGGACATGGACGGTTTCAAATGTGCTTCCTTTGACTTCAGCTTGCCTTTTACTCTTCCCTGCAGCTCACTCATTTTTATTAAAAATGAAGAAAGCAATCACATTACTAAATTTTTATTTTCCACTCTTCCTAATCTTCAAATTTATCCCATTTATAAGGCCCAACAATTCTATGACAAGAGCTCTTTAGACCATTTAACAGGAGCAAAGTCTTGAATGACCAGGGATTTTCTCTTTTTGTGTAATCTTCTCCTGCGCCTTCCCACTTTTCCTATTTTCCACTCCTTAATTAAATTTCAGGTCAAAGCTCTTTCTGACTCACAACATTCAAATGTTTTCAGATTTGGTTAAAAAATCATGCAAATCCATTATCCTATATTGTCATAGCTAACTCTTCAGAAACTCTTCTGAATTATGTGGATATATGGACAAGATCTGATTACCTAAATCAAATTGCTAAACTCTAAATGCACAAAGGAATAGATTTTTTTTAAAATGTCAAATCCAATTAAAGTGTGCTCAAAATAATTGGCCCGACTATACAATACTAGTGGACAGAGGTTCTGGAAATGGAAGTGACACCATGCTAATTGGCAAAACAGCCACCAGAAGATATAAATCTATTTAGGATTCGAGGATTTCATTTTGAGGTTATAAATGCAAGAGACAAAGAACAACATCCTCCTGTCACTTGTTGACAAGTTGCAATAGAGCAGCTGAGAAGAAAGATACCTGTGTCACTACCTCATCACCAGCCGTGGCTGCTCTGCATCCTGCCTCCTACAGCTGACTTGTGTTTCCCAGTCCCGACCCTGTCAGACCTGTCTGAATTATCCCAGTTTTGCTACCAGGAGTGGTGGCATCGTACTCAGCAAAAGCGTAAGAGAGAAAACTGGTTTTATTCAGCAAATTGTATTATATAAAAAGTAATTATTAAGATGTAATTTTCTCTGTAGAAGCAAGTATTTTCACAAACTATACAAGTTCTCCTACCAGAGCTACTGCCCTGTAGAAACTGTTAGATGTACATTTAAGTATTGAAAAAGTGATAAAGATGTCAGTAGCATTTATTTATTCATAAAACCAGGGATATTTAAAAAAATAATGAAAAGAAGCCATTCCTAGAAACTCTGATTTAACCACAGTGAATTGAGATCGCCTTTAATACTGGAAGATTCATTTCAGGAAAAATGGGATGGGATGTAGACTGTCAGCTAACAGTTCTTGGTCTCTTTGATTACGATCACTATATCCTTCACAGTGAACACTGGTCTAAAAAGCAGAAAGCCCAAGATGAACAACCTTAATCCCCTTCAAAACATGAAGTTGGTTAATGATGTCAAACATTTTTCAATGCAACCAAGGCTGTTTGTGCTGTTCTCCTCAGTACCCACAGCACAGAGCAGCGAGCTGGCTGCCCGTGCACCTGCTTTTTGTGGCACTAGCCTGAAATCTAGCAATACTGCTCAAAGTCTGACTATATGTCACCAGTACAAAAGAAAAAAAACCAGCCTAAAGAAGCTGCTGGCACCTGAAATTCATAGAGCTCCTGAAGCAGATGGACAACAAATCAGTAACAGAAGGTGTTTCCAGCTTCTTTCTGCTACTGTTGTATTGGGATTTTATACTTTTTGCCTGGACCGCACAATATCTGTAAGAGATCAGACATGGTTTTACATCTAATATTATATTGTCCTTAAATACTTCGGTGTCCCTTGGACATACTCACCATGGATGGATTGGCATGTATCTGGAAGCCTCACCCAAACTTGTTTCATGAGGCTGGACTGAAAGAGTGTAGAGAGTAATTGAAAAGGAAGCTTAAAAGAGCAAATCTCACAAGTGTCTGATAAAGCCAGGCTTATGCAAGGGTGCTGAGAAACCGGACCCTGCCCTGATTTTCAAGTATACTTTCAACTCCATGGCACACCTGCAGCAAACACTCAGGGCAAAGTGGCCCAGTAAGCCCAAGGTGCCTGACCACCACTGGAACTATCTGAAAGCTCTTTTTTTCATTAAATTGAGCAGCTAGAAATACACTTGAACTATTTAGAGAAGTTTCAGTCCAGAAATGTTCACCCCCACGCAGAAAGCCACAGAAGCAGAACATTCAACCCCTTTCCACTTGCTTCCAGCAGCGGTAATTAATGTGGGAAGTGCAAAACTTAAAATAAACCAAAATTGCCAATTCCTCCCTTCTTATATTTGCTCACAAAGGTTCTGTCCTGATCATACAGCATGGTTATGACAGAAGCTAGTTTTGTTTTTTGGGTTTCTTTTTATAACAACATCATGAAAACTATCTCATAGAATCACAGAATCATAGAACGGTAGGGGTTGGAAGGGACCTCTAGAGATCATCTAGTCCAACCCCCCTGCTAAAGCAGGTTAGCCTAGAGCAGGTTGCACAGGAATGTGTCCAGGAGGGTTTTGAGTATGTCCAGAGAAAGAGACTCCACAACCTCCCTGGGCAGCCTGTTCCAGTGCTCTGTCACCCTCACAGTAAAGAAGTTCCTCCTCATGTTCAGGTGGAACTTCCTGTGCTCTAGTTTGTGCCCACTGCACCTTGTCCTGTCGCTGGGCACCACTGAGAAGAGTCTGACCCCGTCCTCTT
>VZSC01003846.1:51146-100565 GCA_013398225.1 Steatornis caripensis
AAAAAAAAAAAAAAAAAAAAAAAAAGCTTTACATGCCCTAAGTGGAATAAACTGTCATCTCTGCTCTTTCCTTGTGTGAGTTAAGGAAATACAAGCATTAGCATATGAATGGATGAAACAAATGGCTGGATTTCTTGTGAAATCTTAACTTCTGCTTTTTCAAGATTAGGGAGAACAGAAATCGCGACACATGCTTTCTCCTGAAATCCACAGAACCCTATGAACCTCAGAGGACCACAGACGACGAGGGAAGATGAGCAGTGACCTGAGCATCACAAGTGTGGTCCTGCCACAGAGCTGCCACCCCCGGGGCCTGCCCACAGAGCTGGCGTCTGACCCTGGGGCCCAGCAAAGCACCCGCTCTGTCCTCCTCTCACGCCCAAGCTCCCTCTTTCATGCGTTCAAGGTCCTCTCCCAATGGCAGTATTTAAGCAGCAGAGAAGCCAAGGTTTGCCCAGCGTGCTGAGGACACAACCACAGTATCTAAGGGTACCCGCATACTTGCTTCTGGCAGCCCGCGCCGCTGGAAGGTGGCACAGCAGAGCTGGTACTTACCTGCAGTGTGCCTGGAGTGGAAAGTCAACATGACCAAAGAGTCAATTTAAGAACTCCAGCCCATCGTTGGGAAGGCAGCCAGGTAAACATGGGATGCAGCACTTACTGCACTGACTCTCAACTTGTCTCTCTCTCTCTCATCTTCTGCGTCTTTGCACCTCACTCCAACCCCAAATCCTCCTGTAACTGCCGTGAATCTTCCCATCTAACGCCTGTCTGCATGATTTCAATCCACCTCCACAGGGAAACTTCTACAGGTGGTGGAGACTCCATCCTTGGAGACAGTCAAAATCCATTTGGACACGGTTCTGGGCAACAAGCTCTAGGTGGCTCTGCTTAAGCAGGGAGGCGGTACCAGATGACCTCCAGCAGTCCTTTCCCACCTCAACCATTCTGTGAAACTGCTGAAGTTTCCTTCACAGCACAACTAGTCTTCCAAGAGGGAAACTTATGTGCTGTAGGACGATTTTCTATTTCTCTGCGGGCAGGTCAATATTTAGGTTGTGCTCATGAGCAGTGATCAAAAAAGGAGCAGAAACTCGGCACATTCCCACAATAGCAAAGGACCTGGTATGAGTGGATGCAACTGGTGACCATCCCTTCATGAGATGCAGAAGTTGCTGTCTCTTAAATGTTCCCCTTTTCTGCTGTGCTGCAGCTGTGTGCACAAGAACACATCTTCTTTTACGCCGACCACAGCGCGCAGACACATACATCACCGGGGAATGCTTCGAACACATGGAAGCAGCTAGCAACTTAATTAAAACATTCACATACAGGGAGGCACATGCACATCTCATTCCTCAAGAGAAACACTTGAAATAAATACAGGAGCACAGGACTGCAAGAAAACTCCTGAGTCCCTTCCATCAACTGAAGAAACTCCATCCTAGAGCTGCTCGTTATTATTACCTCTGCTGCACCAGGAAAAGGCTGTCACGAACCTCAGAGATGACTGGGGACTGGCTTCACTCATGGTCCCTTTATTTTCCTGATGCCCACTCTGTCATTTAACCTAAAATTTAGCTCTTTTCAACCCCTGGTGTTTAGTCTGCTCCTGTATATTTACCCTCCTGAAGACAGCAGTATCTCAGGCTCTGCTGTATTCTCTGAACAAGCTAAGGTTTTTACAGTGCCTTCTGGTATGACACGCAATCCATCGTCCCCCCAGTCATCCTACCAGCCCCTCTGTGAGCCTGCTCCAGGTTGAACTCATCTTTCTTTAATGTGAATGGTGCACACTATTCTCACTGTGCTTTGTCAACACTTTAAAATATGTTGTTAATACTTTCCTTTCCTGCTAGAAATACCTCACTCACTATCCTCTTGGCATGCATTTATCATAATAGCAGCATCATACTGGTAGCTTGATCCTAGATAGGACAGGTCCTATAACCCAGATCTACTGTAGGCCATACATCTAAGATCCTCATCCTACGTGACCTAATACAGCCATATTTATTTTTTCCTGTTTTACAGCTGATGAGTTCCCAGCTCACAGACTAAATTCAGATGATTATTCCCTGAAAGCACGACCTTGCGCTTCGCACAATTACATGTCATGCCGTATCTATTACACCAACTTGGAAGAAAACCTAATCCTTCTTGTATGATGTTATGATCCCCTCCTGAAATGTCAGTGACTCTTACCTTTGAGTCATCTGTAAATTCATAAGTGCACTACTGCTTACTTTTGACAATGATAGGAAGATATTAAACGTGTTTCACCTCCTTTAATTAGCAGCCTCCCTTTGGCTCAACACTTCCCTTTCAAGACTAATGTTGCCACCTCCTCTTTATTCAATTCTCTACCTATTTAAAATTTCTTCTATACATCTTCTTTTTCTCTTACCATACTGATAAATCTCCATCTGGGCACCATATTAAAATTCTTTATCAAAATTGAGATGAATTACATCTATTGCCTTTCTTCAGCAACAGAACTGAAGAAGATGAAACAGCTACCCTCGGCACAAAATATTTATTAATAAATTTTTATTTTATCCCCTTTTCCATTTGCTTCCCTGGCTTTATTATCTTGTTCAAAATTTGCTCTAAAATATTACGTACTCTACAGGTTGGCCTGACAGGCTGTTATTTGCCCAAACCCACTGCCCCTGCCTCTATCTCATAATTTGAAGTATAAATTTTATATTTCTCATTCTCATGCCTCATTGTTCAATACATTCATTAGAAACTCAGCAATCTCATATAACAATAATTGTCTTTCCAGGGAGAAGCAGAAATGTTTTCAGAAGTAAAATTTGATGACCTCTCACTGCTAGTCTCTGGAAAAGAAGTGCTGGATATTATCTCTCTTTCCCTGGTCCCTGAAACTGCGCTGCTGTTGTTAATGTCACACCGTACTGTTTGGGGGGGTTTTTTAATAGCTAATACGGGAAACGTGGTTCCTCTTTAAAGAGGCCTCCAAAACCAAACCTAAAATCAAATACTTCCCCAAAAGTTAATTTAAAAGGTTAAAAGGGCCAAGATTCTCTTGACCACCAAAGTACTTCTCCAGCTCTCAATAAAGAATTTAATTCCTTCATCTGGAGCAAACGTGTATAATGCAAACAACATTCAGAAACTCTACTGCACTTTGGAATTAAACCCACTTTTTGCAACCGTTGTTTTAAATATCCTCAGAGTCTGGAAATGAAAGAAAGCCTTGCCTCATTGACATATCTCTGCATTAACTTCCACAAATGAGTTTTAAGTGTTTTTGGCCTCCAACCGTGGAACTACGCTGTATATGTCACTGCACACCAGCCCACAATCTAATTAGCAGCACTGCAAATATTCTAGATATCTACTAAAATTATGCACAAAGATGTAATTAGAAGTGTGTATGTATGCAGATATATTCAAAGAAGAGAACAAACGTACAGCTCCAACTGCTATCTTTATTAACTCGTTCTCAGTGGCAGTATCATATACAGGGTTAGTGTGAGGTTAATGTATACCCCACACTGTGACCTTTCAGACTGAATTTAATTGCATCCCTACCAAGGATATAGAAAAATGATAACGTGCATGCTGATTGATTTTCTTCCTTGCAGACCACAAGAGCTCATTTCAACAAAACCTTGCCGTTAAATCTACAGCACAACTGAAAAAGTTTCAAATGATATACACCCTAATCTAATTTTTGAAATTGTTATTTCAAAGGCTCTCCATCATAAGCTGTAAAATCCCCATTTACCTCTTCTGTAAACCCCACCCGTACTGCGTACGGTATTATCCTTTGTTAGTGTGCTTAAAATGTGTGTATAACACTGTCAGAGCCTTGCTGTCAAGCGCTAAAGAGCATTTTTAGGCATTCTGCCCCTGTAATCTTTGTGGACTTCAGTAACTACGAGTCAGGGGAAAATCAAAGTAAAAAGAAAAGACAGGTCATCGTGAATGTAAATGCAATGTAATCTCATGATAGACATTTCTACTATACAGGCACAACACATTTAGGTTCTACAAAAATTTTACTGTCCTTACTTTAGTAAAGCCGGGACAAGTATCTTTGAGAACATACCAGTGCACAGTGAACTATCTGAACTGGGAATTTTTCCAGAATATTTTATACACTGATTGCTATACAAAACATGATATGCCTCATTATAGAGAGTTTTATTCTGAGCTTTAGTTTTTTTTCTTTGATGCCAAACTAGATTTTTTCCCATTTTTCATTATTCTTTCAAATACAATTTTTTATTTTCAGCTATCCAATATCTGAAAAAATATATATATTATACTCTGCAATAAAAATACCCATGGAAAACTCTGAAATACCTGTTTGTTTAAAGCAGATTCCACTTGCAGTGGATGAAAATAACAGCCAACCATACTGAGGTTTCATGGCTTTTTAAAGCGTTAATGGCAGGCACATTTTGTTACTAACGTATAGAGGTTTTAGCTATTACACTCATCATCACGGTCAAAACGACTCATCTATGTTAAAATACTGAAGAGCACTGTGCACAGCTGAACCATCACTTGGATCAGTTGCATTTAGAGGAACGGAAACTTGGATGAGCCCCAAATTATGGTAAACCTAACGTCTCATTTGCCAGCAAATCACTTGTATCAGAAATGACTTTAAATGACAATACTAAAACTGAATTTGTCCCATGTTTAACATGCCCATTAAAAAGAAATCCTTCAGTGCCATTCACTGAGGCTCAGATGTGGATAGACAAAATGAGCATGTGCTTGGCCACAGCCCACCCTCAGCAATACCCCCGACTTAGACCATCTGCAATGGCTGTGGAGTCAAGGCTGAACCTACTCACTCAAAAACTCACCTTCACAGCTACGCTGTTTCCATGAGTCTCTGACGCATGAAGGTACTGGCAGGGCCATCAGGAGCCTCAGAAAACAGAACTCTGGGTAGATCAAGACAGTCTGATCTATGTGAGTTTTTGCTGCTTTCCACAGACTCGATTTTAATTTCCCAGCAAGGCTGTACCTGAAGCTTTCCATCACCTCTAGCTTCTCCTGGATGACCCTCCAGAAACAGAGCGCGGTGGCAGCAGCACGCTGGGGTGGACCTCGGGCTGGGTGAGTTTCACAAAGCTTTGAGCAAGGAGTCAGTGCTGTAACAAAGCAATCTCACAAGAGCCCATTGTGAACCTAAATTCACAATTTCTCATTTAATTCATCAGAACGGAAGCTCAGTGTGAACGACTCCATTAAGGCAAAGACGGAATTAGCCTCATCACACATGCGGCAGCATATGCCTCTTTCAACATGCACTGCAAAACAGATATCAAATGGAAACCAGATGATTTTTAACTTCCTATTCTGTCTACCGGTAAAGAAAACACGCTCAAAACCCTGCACATCTTAATGTAAATTACTCTATTGCAAAGATAAATATCAAAGTTATGTGAGATGCTAGATAAGCAGCAAAAAAAAAAAAAAGAACAAGGAAGAAATAAAAACACCTACAAAATCTCCAAAGATAAAAAATACACAACAGTGTTCCCAGGAAAGCCTAAAGCCAAACATTAGCATTTTCTTTTGGAGGCAACTTTCTGCGTATTGAGAGCCAGCTTAAATAAACGGCTGGCTTTCCTTCTTAGAATATTTGGGCAGTCTGCAATTTTTTTTCTCCTTTGGGAAAATAAACATGAAAACCAATGCAGGAAGAACTCCACACAGCAGTAGCACAGAAGAAATTAAAAAACCTTGTTGTAATTATAAATGAGATTTTGGCCAGACAGAAATGCATACGAAATACTGCCAGGTGGAAGTGTTTGCCAGCCATCGTTCAGGAGCAACAATCACAGAAATCCACTCTTGTCATCTACTTGTTGATCCCCTTTGCCACCCTTCATGAATTTTATATGGCTTTTCATGTTTATTCCCACACGTCTCTCTCAATCTCGCCTTAGCCCATCCCCTGCTAGATCCCAGGGCTCTTGTATCCCAAAGCCTCAGCTGAGGATTTGCTGGTATCTAACATGAGAGGTCCAGGGGCTCCAGTCAGCTTTAGGCTGCAGCAGTTTTTTTCTACTTAGTAAATCCTGGAGGGAAAGTACTTTTCCTTCCTTGGTGGATAGTAAGCATTCCTGTTCCACTGGGCAAACAAATTATCTTCTGTTATTTGTAAAGACACTCAGATAATATCCTTGTTTACCTTTATAAATGTCTTTGTGCTATCCCTAGTCTAGCTCGGGGAACTGAGCGGAAGGTGTTGCAGCTAACATACGGTGAACAGGAGTAAGAGCCTTAACACTGAAGAGCAGCCCCCAGAGAAATCCGTGCACAGGAAAATACAGAAGCAGTCATCCTGAAGTCTGAGTTCGGGCTAAGATAGCAGCAGCAAAACGGTTCTCAAGACGGTAGCTATCTTTGGTGAGCAATTTCATTTTACTCATCAGCTCAGCAGAAACATGGTTTTCTGCCTCCAGGGAAGGGTGCAACATGTACTCATTAATGACTGTTTATACAGATCAACGCTACCGCTGTATTAATTTTCACCCCCTTACATGAGGTATTTCATGATCAAAGCATTCAAATCAACACTGCCAAAGCAACATTATTTGAGCAGTCAAGTTAAGCACATGCACGTTTGAAGGATCAGATCTTAATGAGGTTTTTTGGTTGTTTTTTGGCACGAATACAACAAACACTTCAACACAAATATAACTCTGCCCATGCAAAGTGAAGGCTCTGCTCATGTAATTAGCATCTACAAGCACAAGCATTTGTTTATAAAAATCGAACAAATCATTAAATGTTTATTAGATTATTTCATAAATAGACTAATTAGTGCTAAAATAGCTGCTTCCTTAAACTACATGACCAATATGGACCCTGCAAATCTGACACAACTTCATTAAAACCAATCGATTGTTGGTCAAATCTTTGCAGGTGGTACATGAAACTCAACACATCCAGATGAAAGCCAGTGGACCACCATTCCAGTCAATAAGGCTGTAGACGAACCCATATCTTTCACCTGGTCATCACAACCTCAACTGTTTGATGAGTACCAGCATACACCTTAGAAAATGTAAAGCCTGTTAAATTGCAGGGGCCTTCTGAAAATGAGAACACATCCACTGCTTACCCAGGTTAGTTTAAATAACCAAAGCTGGCTGTAAATTTATCAAATTTGGTACGAAACTGAGGGCAACCCAAATGTTTTGCAGTAATATGTCACATCCTAAGAAAGCTGATGTTAGAAATATTTCCCAGATGTGGGTTTAAGACTTCCAGATGAATAGAGAGAGCAGGAGAAAGCAGGAGAAACGTGTTACCCAGTTTTGCTTCTGTCTGAAAAAAAAGCAAGTTTCACGTTTAGCACTTTGCACCAAAAATAAAGTTGGGGTTTTGACCAGGCACAGACACAAGCAACCAGGCTTCCAGTGCATCTCCCGAGCTACCAATGCACAACAGAAGCTTAATATGAACTTTTCTTAACATTCAATATAAAGGCTTACCTAAGTATCTCCTTCAAAATCCTACTAGTATCTGCCATATCTCAGATGACTTTTTTCTTTTTCTGTGCATTTTCCTCATTCAGAACCATTTCTGACTTAGCAACAATCACATGACCAAGGAACAAGGCGACTGACGTGGCAAAACCAAACCTAACACAAAAGGTTGCTGCTATATACTGTAATATTCTCAGAAACAGGCAATAACCACAGAAACATCATGGAAATAATACAGACAATAAACTGAAGCTATGTGAATATTTATTTTTCTTTCCAAGACAACTACTCTAATTATGAGATCAATTTGGCTTTGTGTTTCTCTCATCACTTTTCCATCTTGTCAGAAGGTAGTTCAAAAACACTGCAATCAATAGTATCTTGCTAGTCTGGACTAATAGATTTATGTTAATTGCAGACATCTACATAAAAATGCTCCTTAGTATTCTTATTCCATAGGACTTCTACTGAGAACGAAGTTCTGAACACACTGATAAAGTAAAAAGAATTTTTTTTTTTTTTTGAGAAAACTTGTAGCACACTTTGAGCAGATGTCATGAAGAGCTCTGATTGCTTCCAATGGCTTTGATCTTACTATCATGCAATGGCTCCTGATTGAAACAAGTGACCTCAGGGGGACTGGGAGGGAATGGGGATCACTCAGCTCAGAAAAGGTCTCCTCACATCAGACATGCTTTTTCATAATCTATTTACTTTCAGGCTAGGCTGGACTGTGTGAAATACCAAATCTCTGCAGCTCCAGTTAATGGGATGGGAGTTGTCAGCTCCTCAAAGGCTCATGCTTCTCAGCTGTGGACAGGACAGCAGGACACCTGCCCTGCTCCCAGCGAGACCCTGCTGATTCTGGAAGGGGATGCTGAACTTCCCCTTGGTTCTGCGATGAATGCCCAAAAGCAAAATAACAGAAAGGCAGCTAGCCAGCATATGGGTTTCAGCTTCCAGACCAGGGGAAAACTAGGAGAAGAAAAAGCCTTAGCCAATGTGTGTTCTTTTTGTGGCATTTGCCATTTCTTTCACCAGCACGAACTAAGCCCCAGCAAGCATCAAGTGATGAATGAGTTGCTTGTCCTGGCTAAGCGCTGAGCTTAAGATTGTGGGATAGAAGCTAACAAGAAAAATCATTGAAAATGCAGCACCTGTTGACATTTTCCAATATGCACTGACCTTTCCAGTACCATTACATTTGGCTTTGCAGCACAATTACATTGTTTCAGCTATACCTATTGATAAGATCCTTATTATCTGAATCCTATCAAAATCTTGACACTTTTAGTGAGAGCAGAGAAAATGATGTTACTGAAAAAGGACCGTCTGAAATGTCAGTTCGGTAACACCAGAAAGACCCTCAACTTTGCTGCTGGGGTTAATTGTTCACACCGTCGCTCTGTAACCTGGTCAGGTAAGTACAGCACAGAGACTGATGACAACTCCTGGTGACAGTGACAGTAGTAGGTAGCTAAAGTGCACCAAATGTGATATTCAAGGACAGAATACAGAAAATGAATCTTGTAATCACAAGCACACCTGCAAACCAGAAATCATTTCACGATATGTGGCAAGAGTCCAAGATAATTTATGACTCAGAACACAACCCCCCATATTCTCCCTTGTCTAACTCACCTTATGATTAGTTTTATTTCTAACAAACCTAGAAATTTGCTTCCCTTCAATTCCCCTCCTCCATTTCTATCTCCTTAATTTGCAAAGGTAATACACTTTATTGAAGAAATAAGGAAGATCTGCATTCAGTCACGTCTGCTTCAGAACTCAGTTAACTCCCCACCAGATGGAATCTATTATTTGATTAAAAATGTCGTTGTGCCAGCTGCCGTGCAGCACATTTCACTATCCTGACACTTGGTGGGATTAAATCCATACTAAAAATGTAGTCTAGCATGAATCAGCCTCTTCTCAATATTAATGCATACATGGAAAATAAAAGCATTAAGAAGAGAACCTAACCCTCCTAGACCTGGCCACCCCAATCTCCAATGCAGACGGTGCTCAGCGGTGAAGAACTTCAAATTTCACATATTATAAGGTAATAATTTCATAAGGCAATGTCCTAATTATATGCTTAAGTTTGTTTTTAAGAGTGATCTCACCATACAACCAAACCAAACTCCTCTTCCAACAGAACCAGTCCTGAAATAAAAGACAGTTGCTGAGTTTAAAGAATTAAAAGTTCTTGTATCTCACTGATACAGTGAAGTACTTACTAGTGGAGGGTAATTATTAGGGAATGTGCCCAGAACAAAGAATAATTTATAGTTAAGTCTGTTACTGCTAATTTAGTTAGAATGAGAGACTGTGTCAGGCAAAAAGCCCATTTAATTCGAGGGGGATTTCTGCCTGATGTGGACTGCAGGAATATATGCCAACAGTATACGCTCTGAACAAGCACTAAAAATGTTGCTCAGCTTCTTGCAGTATAATAACATTAAAAGCTTTAAGGCAATCATTTGCAAAGGCACGCTTAAAAGGCCTCTACATAGAAACACAGCAATGGTATATTGACAGGACTAATTCTTCCCATTTTCTTTTTCAGTCACCTCAAAGCAAGACGCAGCCTACAGCGTAACTAGCTCTGAAAAAGCTCCATCGGTAGCTCTGAAGAAAGTTTATATTCAATGGGATCTTTGCAGCTTGCTTTGTTCAATGGATGGCCATCAAGTTAAAAAGTTAAAAGGTTTTGATGGCTTCAGACAAGACACGGTGTCTTAATACACAGACAAAAGAACATGAAGAGGTAAGGCTGAAAGCCCGATCCCACATTAAATCCTGGTGGTGTCAAGGCAGACAGTGCCCAATACTTTCTTCAGAAGACCTAGGTAAGTGTTATGTGGATATTTCACTGATAAAACTGATTAACAATAGTCAACCTGAATTCCCAAGTAACACTTAAGTTATGCCATGTATAAAGTAGCTGGAAGAGAACATAGTAGGTTTTAGTCAAAGATGTCCCTGCTCACTGCAAGAGGGTCAGACTAGATGACCTTTAAAGGTCCCTTCCAACCCAAACTATTCCATAATTAGTCACAGTACTGAACGTAATTGAGGGGTCAAGTCACTACTGAGCCAAGCTGCTACGATGTGATGGTTGCTTAAGATGAATGGATGGTCTGAGCATGGCAGAGAGTAGTCCAGCATCCGCACTACCTAAGTGCCATCATAATGGGCAGCTTTGCTGACAAGATCTGCAGGGAGGCAAGTCCCCGCCGCTGGAGTCCCACGGGTACTGAACTCCTCTTCAACATTGAACATGGATGTCCAGTTCAGACTCTGGAAAACCAAAAATAAACTAACTTTGCTGCATCTTAGAGGTCTTCCTTTCAAATATATTTTGATTCAGTTTGGAAAAGCTTGACTTAATACTTCTGATTTTGTGGTTTTAAATTATTTCCATTTCCAGATCCATTATATGACTTCCTCGATAAGCAAGAAATGTATCATATCATATATTTTTAGAAATCGAGCTTTGTATATTTTAACTTTTCACTCTCCAATCTCTTCCCTAACAGTGAAAAGTGTTGTAGTGTAGTCCCGGCCGTGTTTGTTCAAGCACCAATTAGAAATGCATTATGCGTGCACATACTGACAAACATCCCACAAATACAGAAGACATGTAAATAATGTTTATGTACTTCTCCTATTCACTAACTTTTCTGGCAGCATATGCCAGCAACCTCAATCCACCATCATCAAATGAGTCACCCTGTCATGGATGCATTCCTTGTCTACCACAAAAAATGGAGATACTCTCAATGCCAAAGACGCAAAGTACCTGGACCTCCAACTGTACCTGCTTTACTGAGAGCGTGCCACATCTCACCTAAAGACATCACAAAGAGGATTTACGCCACTAAAAAGGAAGTTTAGTTTCCCCTTGGTATAGGCTACTTGTCTCAAAAGTGTCACAGATGGTGACATTTAAAATCACGATGTTCCTACACACCAAAAAAAGCCATACATTGAGATTTAGCACAGTTTCAGGAAGGGAACACCATCAAACTCTGTATGATAAGAGTACAACACCCAGATTTGCCAACAGAGACATTAAAAAAATAGATTCAATGGCAATTACAATATTTCTATCCCAAACGGTAGCTAAAACCTTATCCCACCCTATACTGGCATGTATTGTGTGTAGACCCTACACTTCAATAAAAGGAAACAAATGCTTTTAAAAGCACACTGGAGAGTTTTTCTCAGAGATGCGATCTACAGGAAGACTACTGTCCCTCAATAAACATTTGTTGACTGAATGTGCTATTCCAATGAACATAAACCTTACTGAAATGGTAAAAGATACTGAAGTGTAACTTAAATTTCAAGAAAACTACTGAGTAGTAACAGCAGTAAGGTATTATATGTAAAATTTTATTTGATATTTGTATTTATTATATTTTACATTGCAGTAGTACTGGTGTTAAAATCCCACATCCACACTGCACGTGTGGAATAACCTTTTGCGGTCCCAGTGCAAACGCACCCAAATCTGCCCAGGCTGACATTCTCACAACAGCAGCAGCCATTCGGGCTCAGCCGAGCAGCTCAGCTGTGGCAGCGTGCGGAGCTCACGACTCCGCCGCATGCACGTGCCTGCCCGCGGCAAAGCCCGAGCTGCCCTGAGAGCACAGCTCCCAACCCCTGCTGTCCTGCCTCAGCCTGTCCCTGCAGTCCCAGCACACCTCGTGCCCTCATGTGAAAGCTGATAGTCTACACAGTAGGGGTATATGAACACAGGTGTAGGGGGAGGCTCCTATGTTGCTGATTTTCTGAGTACTTCTAGCCCATAGGATTGTGTTGCCTTTGTCCTGTAATCTGGAAGGCGTAATGTCACTGTGGCAGGAGACCTGAGGAAGTGTTATTGACTAAACCGGTGACATAGGTTCTGGCAAAGGGCTTCTGTGGATACTTGGGAAAACACCGAGCAAATGTCCCGTCCACACTCAAACCTCCCGTTCCCAAGCTCCTGATCTGCAGCAGTGCTGAAGATACACCTGCAAATGGAAGCGCTGGGAGATCTGATATTAAATACTAAGGAACACCACAAGCCCTTAAGAGAAAAGTTATCAGTATTTCAGCTCAGACATTCAAAATTAATAGAAATATTTTAAGAACATTCGTTATTAAGGACATACACATTCATTTTTCACCTTTGCCATATGATAACAATGTTCATTTTCCTCACATGATGATGTGAAAAAGCCTGTGAAAGTTGTGAAGCACTGAGCCATCAGTTATTTTCTCTTCGTTGTGTTACGGCAGCATCTAGGAGTCCTGGGCTAGGATACAGGGATGCTGGAAGCTGTGCTCAGAGAGAACAAAGAAGATGGTTCTTGCCTCGGAGATTTGCATTTACACATTAAAAAAAGGCCAAGAAGTGGATATGGATGATTGACTAGGAAGCAGTAGGAGACAAAGAGACAGCATCAGTCAACACAAGATGCAGTGGCTGCAACACATCACTAACCTACTTTTTTTTTTTTCCAGGGATTATGGCAGAGGACATTTTAAGAAGGGATTTAAAAGGACAAAATGAGGTTAAGTTTGTTGATGTCTGCCCAGAGCTCATCCTCAGCTTTGGCAGTAGCAACAAATAAAGCCCCAAGACACCGGTTTGGATACACGACAGGTCAGTGATGAAGCTGATATTCCAGGGAACTGGAGGGATGCGTGGATGGATGGGCCAGAAGGGCTTTGGATATGAAATCAGGTTGCTTCTTACTACCATTATTGTAAGAGAAAGAGATTAATATTACAGAAATGCTCACAAGTTAACAAATTTCTTTTTTACCAGAGGTTTGAAAAAGGTAAAAGCTAGACAAAGTATATGTGGATGATGCTTGACAACGGACTCAGGGGTGGCATTGCTTCATGATCACAAGCATCCCTAGGGCTGGCTCCTAAACACCTCTCAGTCCACAGACATCTCTGGAGGAAAAAGCACGTCTTATTCAACATCCTTCACAGTTGATTTTTTAAGCCCAGGACATCATTAGTGAAGTTGTTTGTTTTCATGAGTTACTATCTTCTGATGACTCCTAATATCTGTACGCAACAGTTGGAAACTTCTGTGTTCCGCAACTGATTTGGTCTTTAACAAAATTGATTTACATATGCACTTGCTATTTAATTCTGTGTCACGGTTTAAAGCGGGGCTGGCTATTAAATGGACAACAGACACTCTTTGTTAGCACCTCCCTCCCCAAAAGTGGGGGGAAAGAGAAAAGGGAAAGAGACTCATGGGTTTGAAAAGTTAAAACAGCTTTAATCTAACTACAATAATAAGGTATAATAATAATAAGAGGGAAAATAAATAATGAAATATATACAAATATATAGAAAATCAATATCGAGACCCCACCCCGGGATGTCGATTATGTCACCCGGACGCTGCAGGGCACACCCCAGGAAAGTCCCGGACTGTACTCAGCAGCAGCAGGCAGGAGCTGGATTCTGGCACGCACGGATCGGGATCGAAGACAGAAGAATCAGACAGAGTCCTCCTCGGACGCTGGCCATAGAAGGGGGCGAGACCCTTGCAATCCCTCAGCTTTATACCAAGTATGACGCGTATGGGATGGAATACTCCCTTTGGTCAGTTTTGGGTCACCTGTCCGACCCGCTCCTCCACACCGCAGGGTCGCAGGTGTGACCACTTCTCTGCTCTTTCAGTTCCAGCGCTTAAGAAAGTCAGCAGAAGCAAGCATCGACCTTGGTCTCCATAGGGATAACTATAAGCAAGAGCCTTTCTGCATACCATTCCTACTGATGTTCCAGCACCAACTATAAACACCGAGCCTTATCACTGCTAGAAGCAGACAATGTCTGGAAAAACATGCAGTTAATTTCAGAGAGTGCAGCTTCTCAGAAGAGACGTAACTAAAAAGTAAAGTTACTAAAAGAAAATTGGTCCTGCCCTAGCCCAAACCAGGACATTCTGTTAGAAAATATTTCAGATAGTATTTTCTTCTGTCATCTCCTTAGCTCAGCCATCTTACAAAGTTAAGAGAGCAGAGGCATCTGGGGTCCCTTGAGCTCAGTAATGAACTTGGTCTTAAAGCACATTTGCCTTTCAGCAGATGACAGTCTCAACAGCGCTGCTGCCTTCTATCCAGCTGACCCGTGAGATGGACTGGTATCTGCCAATCTCTTACTAAGCCTCCAAAAACATCTGTTTGTTTGATGAGGCAAGGTGTTTCACCAAAGGCATGTTGGCATTAGGTAAATTATTGTTTAAGGGAAAAAAAAAAGGTAAAAATAGAAAAAGGCAACAGACATCTTCCCATACACGATATTTTTGACGGTGTTTTCTAAATCAACCACTTTTCATCAAAAGTTCCAGCAAAGTGTCAGAAGAAAGCAATTTCAGGAACACAACAACATCAGAAATGCCTGTTAAAAACATGGCTTACCTTTCATTTTTTTTGCTTCATGTTATTCACTGTGTTCTTTAAAAGCTAGTAAGGATCAACACCCAAAGAAAAGCCAGTAGGTGACATAATAGCTTGCATATCACAATCCTAAATAGTTGGAGGAGCACACTGAATCCAGGCATCCCAATAACGAGAACACTGTGTCCTGTCCAGCCCGGCTGGTCATCCGTAGCGAGTGATCCCGCAGAGCAGTGCCTGGCTCAGGGAGAGCGGCGCTGCTTTCCAGGCTCCACCGGCTACAGGGATGACATCTCCACTGACTCAGTGGGAGATGCTGCGCTCACAGGAGGACCCAGCTGCTCAGAAGTAACTCAACATGCTTGCCTGAGCCTGAAGCTGAATTCCACCCCGCGACTGGGTACCTACGCTCCCTTCACACTACAGCATCCTGTAAGACTCTTATAAGATGCAACTTACCATACAATAAAATAAGCCTCCAAAATATGTTAAATGGACCATGTCCTAAAAGAAGCTACTTCCCTCTCCTGACTAGAGGGGGACCTCAGGTGCCCAGCTCTGGTGCAGACACCCTCTGTCTGAGTGTCCCGAAGAGCACCGCAGGCTGGTGAAGCAGACAATGTGCGTATTTATGTGTTAGTGCTTCGTCAGGGGGTGTGTACTCTTCTGCTGTCAAAGGCAAGGAGTTATGTTCCTGACAACAGTCATGACAGAACTAAATTAAGAAGATAGAGGTCAGAGAGGCAGAGAGATGCAGTTGAGCTTTGGATGAACAAACCTAATTAATTGACTGGCTACCAGCTATCTAAATAGATTAAAAGAATTATTATTACAGCTGTAGTTTAACAGTTTGGAAAAGTAACATTTAAAGTCACTACTTAACATTCAGACGTCCTCAATGCTATGCAGTAAATTTGTTATTTAAAACCTACTTGCAAAGACACGGTTAACTCTTGCAAGTTAACGGCAGCATTCAAAAGTATTGCCAAGAGCAAATCAAAATGCATCCCTTTTGACAAATGAAGTATTTTCATGACTTCATGTTCTCATCAGACAGCAACCGTAAGAAAATGTGCCTATTGCAACACGTACAACAGCAAAATACAAAAATGTCATTTTTGCTACACTTTCTTCAGATCGAGTCAAATCAAATTAGATTTTCAAATCCGTGAAAGACATGCATATGAAAACACTGTAGTGCTTCCCAAATGCCATCTTCATGTGTCAGAACACCAAATGTGAAAGTTCATACATTTGATTTCTTAGAAGATACTAATGAGGGATCACATTTTTCCCTTATTTTTAAAGCCATACCACTTCCTGGGGAAAAAACATACAACTGTGTGCATGCTTCACGCACTCTTACTTATTCTGGATGGACACAGATTATGCTGTCCCAGTTGAGTGATTTAAAATTGCATTTATTGTGATGTTTCGTGATTGAAGAGGTCAAAGCCTTCCCCAGGGGAAAGCAACTATAAGGTGTTCTGCAGACCAATTTAAGGAATACGTGTTAACTTCTTAGCTTCATGAGGTTAATGTGTGCTGTGGTTTCACTGTAAATAACACGACCTCCTTATTAACCAAGAGAAAGACACTTACTTTCATGTCTGTAGAGTACAAATGGATTCTTTTCGTACATTTCCCCTCCCCCTTCAAAATATGCAAAGCAAATTTTGAGATTCCCAACCCTATATATCAAAGAACATTCCGGTTCAAAGTCAAGTACTAGAAAGTCAAGAAATGTCAGAACAAATTTAGTTCAGCTCCCTTGTGTTTATGCATTAAGATGAAATATTTAATTACATGATGATGTGCTATTTTTTTGACTGCATTATCTGTGTTTTAAATAACAAGAAACAAATTCCATAGTGGCCTGATTTGACAAGATATTCAGATGTCTATCTCATTTCAAATACAATATTTCAATAATTAAAGTTATTTATCTTGCTGAGAGAAGTATACGGTCAGATAAAAATTTTCTTAAGATCACCTGTGAAATCATTTTTTTTTCTTTCAGCAGACAAAACATTTTCGGAAATAAAATGTATCTTCCTCCAGCAAATACTGCTTGATAGTATCCTGTGATCTAATTTTGAATGAATAAAACCAGAACAAATCTCCTTTTACCTAATTTTTTTCAAACAGGTCTATCACAATGACTAGCTTATCAAAATATTTCAACTCGCATTCTAAAAATACCAGCTATTTATTATTTTAATCTGCTGTACAGACATCAATCTAACACTCAATTAGAGTAAGTGGTTATGAATCACGCGCATTTTAGGAATATCTGGCTCTCTGAACAATGTTAGAGTTTTAAATCTTTATTGATAAAAATATCTTAGTTCCAACAGAAATCTACATACAAGTGTGCAAATTAGGGCTAGAGCAGCAAGTCTGCTTCATGGCTGAGAGGTGTCCAGGCTTGGCTAGCTGCCTTCAGTGCCTACTTCCACCTTGGCTCAGATAATTGGAATAAAGATGAATGAAAATTTAGGCCTGCAGTTTTAATAGTAACTATTTGTTATTTAAATGTCCTTTTCCACACTGAACGATTGCAAGAATGTGTGCTCAGAATTGAAAGGCTGCTCTTTAGCATCAGCACATTGATTTCTTGGGGTCCTTGCAAAGCTTTTCGCATTGTTTCTGGGCTACAGCTCTACACCCCTCTAACTGCCTGTCAGACATCATTTCTGCTTTATGAATAAATAATATGACGCCCAGGGGAAACGTTGGGCTAAGACAAAAAAATCAATACGTGTCTAGCACGTGTTAGGCAGTTGTTCAGCTGGTCTGTCTCAAATATGTGAAGTAATTTTAATTACAAAACAAATGATTTCTGAACTGAGGTTTAAAGCGGGCGTTATTAGATAGCACTACCACTATGTCATTGTGTATCCTATTTGAAGGATAATAGTATTACCTTCCTAAAATGCGAATAGATACTCTGATTGCAAAGTATTTGGCTATTACCTGCCGACAAATTTCAAATACTCGTGTTAGAGAGATACAGTAGCAACTGATTTTTTACTCTGTTCCTCTTGGAGTAGTCTTGGTGCACATCTGCATAGTAAAGCTGTTATTACAACTGATTTATTATTTTAAAAACAACTTCTTTCAAAACTGCAGGGGTTTTTTTTGGCACAGGGCTTGGGATCAAAAGTGAAACAAAAGCAGGGTAAATTAATCATTCATGCAGCTCCGTAATCGCCTTAGTCATTCCTGCAACGTACGCCTGTTTCTGCAGTCAGCACAGTTCATGGTTCAGACACCCACCACTGTAGCCCTGCAGATGCAAACGAGCCATAGGAATATTTGAATTGCTCCACTTCTATAGGATAGGTCTAAATAAAACAACCTTAACTCCTGCTGCGAGGTGGTTCTTAAATTCCTTTAAATTATGTCCGAGAAGGGTGGGTTACGTTAAATACACCACATAGTGAGCATCATCATAGGAATCACTGCTCACTTGCTTTCCCATACCTTACTGAAGGTGGATCTGTACCTCTTGATCTTGACTCTTGCACCTTCTTCCTTCCGCCTACGTGTCCTCCAGCACCACGAAAGCTTGGGCTGTGCCAGGCAGCAGCACACAGCCCCTGCTGACAGTGCATCACCTCCCTTCCCGGCTCACCAAGGCCAAAATCACAGATCCTCACCTCCTCAAAAATGTTGCCTTCCCACCATGTTGCTCACAAACATTGACCTCATGCTGGAAACCTGTGAGGAAGCAGCTGGGTTATTTTGGGATAGGGGCAAGCTGGCGTTGCTCGCTGTCAGCAGCCCTCACGACAGCCACGGGCATCCAGGCTCAGCAGCACGGCCACGTGAACAACAAAGGAGGAAGAAAATGAAGTGGCAAAGGCAAGGTAGCAAGCTGTAGTCAGACCTACGGATGACCTCTGAGATCACTGACTCCAAGTCACCTATATCCAGCCCAGGGACACTGCTCTCAAAGGGGTTTTTTCGCCCCCGTGTGCTGTTACACAGACCTGTTGGTGCAGATCCTCCCCTTGGGAGCATGCTGACAAGGCGGCTCCTCCTGTCACATTCGGTGTAATGAAAAACACAAACTTCATGTATTTATGACCCTTTCAGACCAAGGAGCTGCAGCTGAGTGCCCTTGCCTATGGGTGCTTACTGCTGCAGGAGGGCCAGCCATCTGGGAGGGCAATCTAAAGAAAGCAGAGGGAAAACCTGACATCTTGGGGAAGGAAACCTGCGGACGTGCAGAAGCTACCACTGACAGCGGCAGAGATAAAAGATGTCTTGAGGCTCATACTAGCCAACGTGGTGGAGCCCATCAGCATCACAGATAGAAAATGCTTTTACCAACTCAAAAAGTGAAATGCTACAGGCAAGGAGAGGGGGCTTTCCAGAAAAAAAGAAACAAAAAAACCTCACTCAACAACAAAAAAAAAACCCAACCAAAAAAACCCCACAAAACCCACACAAACAAAAAGGAGAAGGCTCAGGCTGAAGCTTGTATGTTTTTTTATTTACGCTGAATAGATACAACCCCAAACCCCTGGCTGTGGTGGTGGACTGTTTGCATGCGAACATTATTAGGGAAATAGGCAGGATGGAAACTAGAAAGCAGAGCAGCTATTCCCGAGTAACTTCCAACACAGGCAAGTCGTAAATTTTAAGCACCAAACCGTGTATCCCCATACACCAAGACCACTCTGAGAGAAGAGCCCCTTCATTCCTTCTCACCGCCTTTCTGGCGGCGGGCACGGCCAGCCTCCTGACTCCACTACCCTAGTCCTGACAAAAGCTCTGATGTCAGCAAGCCCCCTCCTATGGGCACCGGGCTCACTGGCTCACTATTTTTCCTTCAGCCACACACCTTGCACCTCCACCATGCCAACACCAGGCCAGAAAACCCACAGCAGAGACACAGGGAACATGGCAGATCACTGCAAAGCCCAGCAATGGCCACCACACACAGGCCTGCGTGTCCTCTGCGAGATGTAAGTTTGCAGGGGAGGGCCTGCAAACACCTCGGCTGTCCTGCAACAGAGACCTGCCCAAGAGACCCCTGCCCTGTTCTTCACCCCTCACATGTCCCTCACCCCACAATACCTATGACAGGAAACCGCCATTCCTCTGATTCTAACGAGATGACTGCACGATGCATAATGCTCCCCACCCTCGCATGACAGGACCACTTGACCAACAACCACTTGAGGACCACTTGACCAACAACCACTTGACTTGCACTTTCTTATGCTTTTTATGCTATTTAAATAAATAATTATACTTTCTAAAACTGACACTGACTGTAACCTCTTGACCTCAACGTGGCAGAGCCGTATTAACCTTGGAGAGGAACCCCTCAGTGAAATACCCAGACCCATCTGTGCATGCAGTGCCCGGAGACGTGGCTCCACAGAGAGACCCTCAGCATCCTGACTGCCTGAAAAAAGTCCTCAGTTCACCCACCTCCTTTATCACTGGCCACCCTTGCCTTCTCTACCTCCATCTGAAGGTACTTCCTTTGTCACTCTCTAAACCATACCTGGCAAGTGACCCATGGAGGGTTGTTTGTTTTTTAAACCATGAAAAATCGCACGCTGCCAGGCTAAAGTTTGATACTATTTCTCCACCAACACAGCTGACTGAAAGGATCGTGTCCTCACCTTCTAGCCTCACTCAAGGCCAAACAGCTGTTTCTGTGCAGTGCTACAAAAAAGATCAGAGAAGTACATCCAGATTTTTAAAAGACCCTAGAACCCAAATAAAACAATTTTCTTTGTTTTCAGCTCTCAGATTTCCCAACTGTTTTGAACTGGAAGGATAACTCGCTGGACCTACAGCCGTGCTCAGATGGCACTGTGTCGTCATCTAACGCTGACGGAGGATTACGCGACATCATAACCTGTTCGCAATTTCCTATGCAAGAGTTCAGGTTATCCAGGTCCTTTAGACATGCATCAGAGTCATAAACACATTTTTATTGCAAACAGAATTTCCAAAATTATGAGCCAGTCAACAGGGAACAGAGATGAAAAACCCTGAACCTTTCAGAGGTGTTTCATTTCCAGATCTGAGTATCTTTTACAGAGAAGGAGAGTTCAGAATTAAACCACTTCATCTTTGACAGATTTAAAGACAACTATCACAGTCCTCTGGCTTCCACAAGGTAAGACTCCAGAAGCATGAGTGGTATTCAATTGATTTTACATTAGTTTTATCTCTAAGGTGTCTGGTCAAGCTTGCGGATTTCTATGTTCATTCTAAAGACAAATGCTACCAAGAAGCAAGGTTTCTATGAATCATGTGTCAGTTATATTTATGCATTTCTCATGGGCTCAAGATTTGGGATTGAAGCATCTCTGTACTATGTACAGATAACAAAAAGAGACTGAGAGTGAGGAAGGTACCAGATATGCTTTGCAGACAGCGCGCCCAGACTAACTTCCTAATCACAGAATTCTTTTCTGTACCCTACGCAGTGGGATAGCTTTGTAACTTCAACATGAAATATGAACACCCAGCTGTCCATTTGGTTTCTGTCCATACCCATGGAGACCTCATTACCTATGCTTTCAAAACAAGCAAATGTGATGTATAGATTTGTGGCATCTACAGCAATCACGGCAGCAGAAACAGCTTTTAGGAACTTGGCAAAGTGAGCAAAGATGATGATTTCTGATGAGGCAGTCATCACTATGCCTGACCAAAACAGATCCACTGACCAAACCAGATCCACCAACCAAAATTCCCATCAGCAGGGGCAGGAAAGCCTGCGCCAGCGCTGCAGAGCACATCGTGCCTCTTGCGCAGCTCCAGGAACACAACCAGCTAGGAGACTGGATGCTTAGAGGTAAGGAAAGACTTTCTGAATGACCGTATATAAACCAATATCCAGCTGATTTTACCTTTCAGCTGATACTGATGTTTTTTAAGACATTAGAACAAGTGCATTTTCAAAACGTATCACATCTTTATTCTATACGCACACACACGGCAAGTCTCACACAGCGCATCATGGATTGTGAAGCTGTAAGCAACAGGTTCTGTAAAAGCTACTTGTAATGTTACTGCTACCCAGTTTAATTGCTTGGCACTGGCACCTTCATAAATTACAGGGGTCTTTAGAAAACTGAACTAAAGCCAAGCTGACCACCACAGGAAACAAAAAGCAGCTGCATAAATCATTACCTTGGAATCTCTGTAGAGCTTGATGTTCAAGTATTGACAAATGCTTCCTCCTAGGCAAAAAAAAAGAAACATTCACAATTCTGAATTCAATTATGCCACACTACGTGAATATAACAGACAATATACATTGTTCTCTGTTTTTTTTTCAAATTTAAAATCATGTCCAGAGAAAAGTACTTTAGGAAAAGGTTTCCTTCCTGTATTTAAAATACCTGAGAGTAACTAATACCGTCTTTAAACTCCTTTCTATTATTTTTGTCTGTTTACTATCTTCTGACTTTCAAAGATCTGATAAAGAAGCTGAGAATTAGGACATTCTTATTCTCTCAGCTATACAATGTTGCCAATAATACAGATTTCATAGACCACATCATAATTAAAGGCTCCTACATGTAAAGTTAGGGTAGTTTATACCCATGCATTGACAGTATCTTCAGAGAGTTTTCTGCAACTGCTTGGGTTTCATGAGCAGAAACTCATTGTTACTTAGTAATTGTATTGGTTTCCTATCTAAAGAAAGAGCACCCAGGTCAGTGATGAGATATTTACCAGGAACAGAGAGAGGTAAAGAGGTTGCAAACTTTCCATTAGCACCGGCCTTGCAACACATACTTTTAGTTATGGGATAACGGAGTGGCTGTGTGGTTGCAATCCATCCTGCAATGCCTATGTAATAAAAATGTCAAATGTCTCAGACTGATTTTCTTTCCACTGCCTACATGAAAAATTAAACTAACTTGGTTTGTAAATTGATATAGCTAGAAGAAAGTACCTTCCTTTCCCTGGATGTTTATTTCATATTTAAAGGGTCTCGCAGTGTTAACTTTGTAGGGAACTAGCTTGCTATAGTATTGTAAGAGTAGTTTAAACCAAAGTTAGAGCGAGAAATAAATTAGGCTGTACATTGCTAACCAGTAAGATTGGGAAACCTAATTACCACCAAAGTAAGCAGAAATAGAAACAAAAGAGACTATTTCTGAGGGAATATGCCCTTACTTCTACACCATTAATTTTCAGAAGAGACTCAAGTCTCTAAAGCAGCTTAAGAAATCAGAGCTACTCTCAGGCTATCTGCTTGTTCAGACCACAGAAGGATACACTGATTCAATTACTTTCTTTTGACACAAAACCAAATTAGAATCAGTACAAGCACGTATTACAACTCAAACTTTTTGCACAAAGACAGAAGTAATTTCTTTCTTGTAAGTACTAACCAGTTCCTTTGCTCAGTCTGCGCACCACCCCCCCAATGCCCTCACTGGTGTAGTCTACTAAAAATAAAGCAGTGCAAGCTCCTGGAGAACTGTTGCTTAGCTACATTCTCAATTATCACAATGCTGGCCTTACTCATTCAGTGTCAAGGTCAAAGCAATTGTTTCTTTACTTTAATGATGAAGTATCCTGTTTATAAAAATCTTATCTGTTTCCTACTTGGTAAAATATTGCACATTTCAGTCAATCATTGCTGGCTAGTCCTCCAGAGACAAAGTGTAAGAACATAACCGGTAGTGTTAATTTTTGCCCTTAATGGAGAGCTTTTTTCCCCAACTCCACCCAGAATGCTAACTGCCTCACGCTGACACACAGGCAACCAATTACACCAACATTTTTTTCCTTCTTTGCTGTAGCAAGGCAAGTACAGCAGAAACACAGTAGTTGTATATCTACTCTTATTCTTCCCCCCATCAAATGACAAGCATAAGTAAAGTGGCAATCTTTAACTAGCGTGTACCTCTAGTCAGCGTCCTGGGAAAGCTAAAGCAAAGAAGGAAATTCCCCGTCAGTTTTAAACATGAGAAGTTTTTGGTTCCTCTCTGCCTTTTGAGGGCAGGTGTTCAGCTGCAAAGACTGCAATTCTCCTTAGGCTAGTCTGCGCTGCTGAATATTTCATAGCCCCTGAGAAATGCAGCTGTAATCAACTTGCAAATAATGAAATGGGCAGTGACAACAGAGCAGAGGTAAAGTGCACCACTTAGAAAGCATCAGTGTTTTGGCTGCTGCTGCAGTCTTGCTGTAACAACTTATCAGGTTATGATAAAATAATAATGGTGTCAACTATGAAACCAAAATGAATGTTAGGCCAAAAAAATCAGAAAGTGTCTCAGGTGGCCAACGTGAATAGCAACCACAAAAAATCAGAAAGAGTGCCAAAGGAATCACATTCAAGACCAAAACTCCATTAAATGTATTAATCACATGCCAATTACCCACGTCCACGTTAGGGTATTAATAGAAAAGTAAGTTTACAGAAGTTAGTTACACAGAAAAAGTTTTATAAATATTGAAATAAACCAAAGACAATATTTAAGAAGCAGTAAACATGCAAACTATTCCACGACCCTATCTTCATTTTAATCAAAGCTTGTAGAGCAACTCAGCTGCTGTCCTAACTTCTTTGTAACAGGATCTTGAGGTTTGACATTTGGAACCTCAGATGTTTACGGTGTTCCCTCTGCATTGTTTGGTGTTGGCAAGCACTGAAAGACAGCGAAAGACCAACAGTGAGACTACTATAATGGCATTTCCTGAAGATACGACACGAGCTAGGATTAAGAACTTCATGTGGAAAACCAGGATTGAGCAAGAGGTGGAATGAAACTGGCAGCGATGGGATGGATAGCAACATGTGCCTGTGAATTATGCAGGGAAGCTCCACAGAAAGTAATTCTTCATTTCACTTCAGAAACCTCACCCAAAACCTGACTGTTCCTGATCTGCCCCAGGTTTCTGAGGAAAATGCACTGACTGCTTCTACAAACATCGGTTAATGTCACAGATGAGGCTACAGTAGTAGTGTGGTAAAAGGAGCAAGTTCATACATAACGACCTACATGGATGGACAGTCAGACACCCTATGTAAGTATTTCCTGTCAACAAAGATGACATCTGCACATCTTTATGAATTTGGATGGAGGCGTGACTCGGACCACTAACTCTCTACCCAGCTCTGCAATGATAAGCATGGATAAGTTGGGAAAGGCACAGTCTGCATGTAGGAAAGGGCCACCTCAAATGACCTTCTCCTAACCTCCTCCAGAGCAAGGCAAGTGGTGACTGAGGCAAATATGCTCTCACAGGCACAGCTTCTGTTAACCTCATGGTCTGCTGTGTATCATTAGCACAGGTGAATTCCACTGCACAGCCAGTATCCAGACTGTAAAATATTATTACAGAATAGAATAGTTCAGTTGGAAGGGACCTACAACAATCATCTAGTCCAACTGCCTGACCAATTCAAGACTGACGAGAACTTAAAGCATGTTTTAAGGGCATTGTCCTCAAACACTGACAGCCTTGGGGCATCAACCACCTCTCTGGGAAGCCTGTTCCAGGGTTTGACCACCCTCTCGGTAAAGAAATGCTTCCTAATGTCAAGTCTGAACCAACCTTGACACAGCTTTGAACCATTCCCACGCATCCTATCACTGGATACCAGGGAGGAGAGATCAGCACCTCCCTCTCCATTTCCCTCCTCAGGAAGCTGCAGAGAGCAATGAGGTCACCCCTCAGCCTCCTTTTCTCCACACCACACAAGCCCAAAGTCCTTAGCCGCTCCTCACAGAACATTCCTTCCAGCCTTTTTGCCAGCAAACAGCTGGTGAAAACAGCTGTACTTCAAGTGACTTTAAGGGATGTGCAACTGTGGGGAAAATCAGATGAGAAACAAGCACAGGACGAAGAATAAACATAGTGCTCCAGTCATACATCATAGAATGGTTTGGGTTGGAAAGGACCTTAAAGATCACCTCATTCCAACCCCCCCGCCATGGGCAGCAACACCTTCCACTACACCAGGTTGCTCAAAGCCCCATCCAACCTGGCCTAGAACACTTCCAGGGAGGGGGCATCCATAGCTGCTCTGGGTAACCTGTTCTAACAGCTGCCCACCCTCACGGTAAAGAATTTCTTCCTAATACCTAATCTAAATCTACCTTCTTTCAGTTTAAAACCGTTACCCCTCATCCTATCACTACAAGCCGTTGTAAAAAGTCCCTCTCTAGCTCTCTTGCAGGCCCCCCTTCAGTCTCCACTGCTGGAAACAGAGCAATTCCCTAAAAGCGCCAAGCAGCAGGTAGACCCTCCTACTATGGACCAGAACACGGTCCAGTGCAGAAAAGGGTAGAGACTGCCTTCGCCATGACACATTTCCCCAGGCACCAGAGGAAACCCTGCAGAACCACAACTCCCACAGTTGCGCAGTCTTTTCTCACCCTCCGTCCAAGCAAGGGCTGACACTCATAGCTGCCTTCTGACAGATACACGGAGATAATGCGCTGAAGTGGTACGCAATTCACAGAAGGCTGATGTTGGCTCCATTAGTTCGTTCTCAATACTCACAAGAATAAGCTAATGTTATTCCTAGAAATTAGAGGAAGGTCTGGATGCAGGACTGCTGGTATGTTCACACGCAACACCGCCTGTTGCAAAGAGAAGTCCTGACAGAAGTGTGACGTTGCTCAATGGGATATTGCAAACTCACGCGCAAGCACAAAGCCAACAGTAGTGGGAAATAAAAATTGCTGCTCTCTTTGAGAAAGAACCTCTACATTCAGGAAAGACTTCAATTAATGTCAGCCTAATCATCTTTTACGTGTTTCAAAAAGCAGTTCATAGAAACTCAAAGAATCCAAGCAGGTTGTAAAAGAAATATTAATGAAGTTGATAAACGCATGCTCTTCCTTCGGTCCCTTTGCACTTGCTATGTTCTCTGCATGGATACTTTGTATTTTCATTTCTTTCTGCACCAGTAACAGATACAGAAGGTGGATAGGTTTAATATTGCCAAAGAAAATCTGGCATACACATGTTCAGTGCAGCAGGGGAAAAGGAGCTCTCTCTCACATCCCAGAAACATCACCTGTCACTCTGAAAGAAAGTGGTGTCTCAGGGTGATACTGCACTGGAGTAATTCCCATGCTTTGATAATCAAAGGACTCCTCCTAGTGTTACTTCCATCTGCCGGAGATCACACAGATAGACCTTCCAGCCAGATGGAGTCACCAAAAATTCTCTTCATCTATCAGAAAGCTCAGACATAACTGAGATGCACTCATTCATATTCTCCTGCTGTCCTTCCTGCAAATACCCACAGATAAATTACTCAGACAAACTTGGATTTAGCCTTTAAATGTCACAGGCAAATCTTAAGCAGCTCATTTTTCCTTTCACTTTTTTTCCCGGCATGAAAGAATCATTCTTATTAACTCACTGGGGATCATGTCTTCCTTTTGCTATCTGGGAAAAAGTACAGCATGACAGACAAATACTGTACAATATGAGGCTGGTGGAACTGCTCACTGAGTTTACCCATTAAAAATCCAAAGATCTGCTTCAACAGTTGTGAATTCTCTGCAGTATCGCCAACCCTCTTCTGGGTATCAGCATCCCAGTCTGACCCTTCTATAAAATGGGAAGGCTATGGTGATACAGGCTCCTGTTGTTTATGAGCTGAGACCCACCCAACACGCAGCTGGTGCAAGGGGAGCCCGGCACTGGCTTGGCAAGAACACAGAGCTAAGGAGGCAGTAGCAGAGACTTGACAGGTTCGATGGGAGACTGGCAACAACGGGCCGTCAAGCGAACAACAGGAAAGTAACGTGACTCGTCCTTTTGGGCAAAAAGAGAAAACGTACAGATTGCTAAGATGGGAAGAGTGGCTGCGGAGAGAAAAAACACCCAGGGGAGCTGTAAGAGTGAGGAAAAGAGTCAAGAACAAGTAGAAACAAAGAGGTCTAGTCAAAGGCAGAAGGTCAGAAGAGGCCATCTTTTGGCAGGACTATGCAGAAGAGTCTGTACCACTAAAGCATACTCCTCTCCACAGCCAAGTCCATGAAGGAGTGCAGGTATGCAGCCACAGTAAAATTTACACTTTGGGAACAAATGGGCTAGAACATGCCTTTTGCTTTACCTCATTTCTCAGCTCTGCTGGCACTATTAACACAAAGCAGTAGAGTACTAAAATGGAGTGATATTGCAGGACAGTTCTTTCAACACATGAAACGATAATGCTCTGTTAAGGATGTGATACCAATTTACATGGGCCGCAGATTTTTTTCCAACTGTCTTCTTTACACATGCCAATGCCTCGAGGGTCTGCCATAGGGAGTCCTTACTCCTGGTGGAAAACCAGACGGGCCTGCCCCATAATCTCTCACACCCAGCATCTGCCTGAGACTGTGAGGAGTCAGCTACAGCTCTGCAGGGTGTTGACACCTTCCATCCTTGCGCTGCCTCCAGCACAGCTACCCAGCTTCTCCAGGTACAGCCATGGGGGTGGGATAAATGACCCTCAGCTTCTGCTGGACAAGCCAGGGACAAGGCTGGCAAACTGCATGAGAGGCAAGATGAGTGGCCAGATCTTTTTGGTGCTTGTGACTGAAGGAGAAAAAACACCCACCTAAGCAAACAAAGGTCTGAAACCTGCCAGAAATACTCAGGCGCTCTTGTCACTACAGCCCTCCCCAGGTTTCCAGAGGCTGGCAAGCGAAGCAGGGGTGTGGGGGGCTCCCTCTGAACCCCACATCCAGGTGCTGTTCCTGTAGAAACCACTCTGCCAGGGAGGGAGAGAGACAAGAAGGTGAGGGACACCTGCACCAGTCTCACCCTGATGGGTCACATGCACTGTATGCCCGCATCTGAGTGCTCCCGGGTCCACTAGCCTAAGTGCCCTTAACTGTTTCCATGGTAACTGGAAGATACACAACCACCCCCCTATGCTGTATTCTCCTCGTGCATTTTAATTCATGGAACTGGTGTGCAGAGCCCAGGAAAAATGACTGTGAGATTTATTTCTTTATCGAAAAAGCCGCAGAAGTGATGCTGCTGATGGCTGCTGCTAGAGTTATAGATGCATCAGGGTAAAACACTGCGCTGAAAATCTTTCCCATGACGGAGTTTTTAAAGCAACTCAGCAATGCACTTAGATGTCAACAGCAGCCTCTTAGCTACTGGGAAAAAAACTGCCTGTGGGAAACTTCACCACTGTCTGATGCAGTCGTTCCAATAAAGTCTAATTTCATATAAACGGTTTGAGCAAGTTCAAGGGAAGATGGGTTGGGGAGAGATAGGAAAGGCAGGAGAATAAGCAGCAGTCATCCAAAACCATAAAAGCCTACTTCCTGGTATTCCACTTATGCACGAACTGAGGGTTCTGTGCCCAAATCACCCTTAAAGCCTCAGGCAACACTTTTTTCGGTCCTCACCTTCGTTAGAGAAGTCTGTTACAGATACTGAAACTTATGATACAAGAAGGTATCCAGCAAGACTTTACTATATGCACCTTCAAAGAAGCGCAGAAGAACTTGAGCCTCACCTCTTACTCCTAGCACGGACTAGTATAAAACACACACTATTAATAGAGGTATCTATGGATTTTCAGAGAACAGATTAAGTAAGAAATTCCCCAGGATTTCCCCATGTCCTGCAGAATACTCTCCAACAATGTGTGATCTGGCTCATAGCTCCTGAGCCAAACAATGAGGTGAGGTTACTGTCTCTTATCTCCAGACACCTTTCTGCAGCAACATCCCAGTAAATTTAGCCGCTGCCTACTTCTGAAACAGAGAAACCAATTTCCTAAGATCTGGTAATTTTAGGACTGTTTTATATTAACCAGGGATTAGATTATTTCCTGCAGATTCAGCAGTATTGTTGCTGCAGCTTCTACCACTTTTGCTTTTTTTTTTCTTCTTCATCCAACAGCTGATCTGCTACTTCAGCCTGCTCCTTTGCCTACACAGTCCCAGTACGACAGGAGTAAGTATGGAAGACTGAAGGTCTCCGTGTCCCTCTGTAGTAATCTCCCATAGTGACTGTGTTTTAGAAGAAAATAAATACTGGAAAGAACTTTATTCATCACAGAGGGATTAGTGGGCTGTAAATTTTTCATTTAGAAGCGAGATACAGCAAGACGCAACAAATAAAATGGCTAGTGGTACAACAGCCAAACCGCTCTCTTCCCCGTTAGTCTAGACCCAACTGCAAGGCACCAAGCGTACGTGATATATTTAAGAATATTACCCACACACAGTTCTCTACGTTCCTTGTAATGGCCCAGCACAGACCAGCACTAAGTTGCCGGTGGAACAGATAGCACAGCAGACGATCATCGCCATGCTACGATCTTAGCAGACTTGCTTTTAATCAGGCAGAGGCGTTCAGAGCCAGTTCAAAAAAAGGTGTCTCGCTAAGAAAATACTCGGCATCAGAAAGAACTTGCTTCAGGAAACCTGCAGACGAAGCTGAAAAATGTAGCAATTTAAAAGGAGCAAAATTGGACAGTAAGAGCATTTACCTTTCATATGAAAATGATTCATGAGACACCCCTACAAATTGTCAGACAACAGCAAAGCAGTTCATCTGCGATTGATAACCCAGCATCCCCAAGCCATCAATAGCCACTTGAGTACTCCTGAAGTAAATTTAGCTTCATCTTCATTATTTTCTGTATTGAAAGACCAGGGACATATTCATGGCTGTTTACGCAATGGCAAGAGAGCACAGTATTGTATGTTTTATTACACTACCAAAGCAGAATCTCGTTCAGACACTGCTAGTGTATAATTTCTGTCTCCCTGAAAGCTAGAAGGCAATCATTAGCATGTTGGACCTGGCAAGTTCATATTATCTATCTGGTAATTACAGAAAGATGGAGAAGCCTTCAAAAAACATACCCTCCAACTTCTGCATTTACTACATACCTGATCAAAATACTATCACCATTACCTAAATTACCACATCTTTCCCATAAACCATCATTCAAAACACATTAGCATCAATAGAAGAAGCATTAAATAATTATTAAGAGGCCGTACCGACTATATTTTATCTCCCCTTCCAACTCCAAAAATATAGAACTATGCAATGACAACCTGAACGCAGGAAAACATTTCATTGACAGTGATGACAAGCTAGGCTACATGGTAATTTGTTGGGCATTACAAGCCCAAATGAATACAGTACTGCTCTAGTTTTTTCAAAATATGTCTACCACTAGTCAATGCTATTCATACTGTGGCAGCAGCAACGCGCTAAGTACATGCCAAAAGATAATCCCATCCTCCAGAGACTGCTGTAGGAAAGGACAGAAAGACGAGAGACAAAGGAGCGGGTCAGAGCATACATATACAAAGTAATTGGGACGACTGGCCTGTGTCTCATTACTTCATTTATTCATGCTTCAGGTAAAGGGGGGACAAGGAGATGCCAGGAAGATGGCAAAACCTGAGACAAGACTGCTGCAAAAGGAGCTGGAAGCATAGGAACAGAAGTCAAACAGAGCATGGAAAGTGAGGCCAGGGAGAAGAGACCATGAATGAAGAGGTTTAGCCAAAAACAGTGATCAGCAGCAAAAAAAAAATACAAACGCAAGGCTAAAATGGCTGTGAGCAGAGGGGTGCAGGCAAGGTCTGTGAGGTGCTTTGGTTGCTCCCTTCTCAGGCACAGGCTTCACGCACACCGGCATCTCAAGGACCCTCAGCAAACCCCATGTCATAGCCTGAATGACACCAACCAAAATGGCAGGGCTCCTCATCTCTCTGGCTTACACACCATTTTAATTACACTGGTTGTGCAGACCCTGGGGGGGTTGCCCCCATGGGGGCCGGCCACCTGGCTCAGGGCCAGCGCAGATAACTGGGGTATCCCCAGAGAGCCCCCTTCAGCCCCTGCCTCTCGCCCCAGCCCCCTCCTGAGCTGCAGCACTGCCGACCCCCATCCCGACCCTCATCTGTTGTTTTTTTTCAAAGAAGCCTTAGGATAAGGTAAGGCTACGAGGTCTGCAGTAAAAGCACGTCAGTACACACGTGCTGCTCCCCACTAATTCCCAAACTACAGCAAAAAACAAATAGATTCAATTACCAAGGTAGACGCTAGCCCAATTCAAGAGGATTGGTACATATGTTATAGCAAGATGCTGGAGCTGCAGCCTGATTGCATTTACATGAAGAAATCATCTTATGCAAATCTCTTATCCAAGAGCAAAGGCCATGCAGGAGAGGAGAAACAGCGCTGCACGGAGATTCACGATGCATGGCAGATAGGCAATTTAAGGTAAATCATACAGTTCAGTTATACAAGACATATAACTTGGGGGGAAAGTGTGTAGCTTCAAAGACATAAATTATTTATTAAAAATACAGCCTTCTCACAAAATATCCAAAAGGGTAAGCACCCATTTTTCCCATTATTTTCCTCCACTTTCACAAATCGGAGGGAAGCTGAAGATGAATATGTTATCAAGAGAGAGCTAGTTTTGGGAGAGGAAGGACTTAGACAGCAAAGTTAGTTATGGGCTTGCAGACAGGATGGCGGGAACTGAAGGCAGGAGGACTGCTGTGCCCACCCACCCAGGAGCAATGCAGCAGAAGTCAAAAGGACAGAGCAGGAGCAAGCTGAGGAGAGAAGCTGTCCCCCTGGAAGCTCACACCCTCCCAGCACTGTCACTGCCAGCCTATTCAAAATCACCACTTGCTTTCTGCCAAAAACTTCAGAGTTTAAGTGAAATCCAGTGCTCAGATTCACAAATCACGGCTGCAGCATCCACACACACGGCGTGTTCTCTGTCAGCAGCGCTGCCTCTTCAGAGCGCTGGCCATGCTCTGTACAAGACACCGTGACACCTCCATATTCAATTCTTCAGCATTTCTGTTGTGATACCTCAGCAGTCTGACACCTCCTCATCTTCGTTACCCAACGCAGCGCCTGCAATTCAACCAGCTTCTCATTTTTCTGATGTCCTGCCTGGTGACCCTGCATGTCCACCAGTGCTCTTACAGGCACCCACCTTTTGATAGATACATACACAGTTTATCATTTACTTTTATATTGCAGACTCTTTGCTCTTCAAAGTCCTTTTCAGATCTTCATGCTCCGTTTGCATTTGATTCAATGCAGTCTGGCTGGTTTTTTTTGGTGGAATCATTAGGGGCAGATACCCATATGCTTGAGGATATCTTTGTAGTCTGAGTAACTCCTAACATTTGTGCTTTCAGCAGACCACTGTTTCTACTCACTGACATACTGATGCTGATGCCTTATGTGACTTTTACAATGTCTAAGCAGCCTCCCACGCCCAGCCTGAGGATATTAGTTGTCTCCCTCCTGACTTTCGCCCGTTTTCAACTGGTCTGCTGTTATTTGGGTGTGGGAAAGGTACTTCAGTGTCTAAAGAGCTCTAAAAGTTAAAAGACAGATATGTACACAGGCAATTCGGACCTTTTCTGAAACTCTTTGAAGTCTTGGTGTGTATTTTTTTTGTACTACAAATAGGAAGTTTGCCTAAATGTAACAGGAGTGTAACTCTCGACTTCACTGCTCCTGCCACATGCGCAGTATAAAGCAAATAAAATATACAACAAAAAACCCAAACTGATTTATTTTCTTATTAGCTACAGATATTAGCATCACTGTATCGCATCAATTAGCTGCAATAAAAAGACAGAAATATCAGAATATTTCTTCTCAGTTTTAGGACTGTCGCATTTTTCTCATGAGTAGAACTAAAAATAAACATACCTCTTAACGAAGAGCAAATCTAGCGCCCAGTGTCCCCTTACCCATGCAGTCACCTCTCTGCACTAGACGCTTGCATGTATAATCCCTCCGAAGCCACAACGGGGTATGAACATGCCAATTCCAAAGTGATACGAAGTCTACATTTTCAGTTATCATGGAAATCTTCTCAATAGCTATTGTTCACGTACACTTTGGCCTGTCAACCTTTGCAACCTTCTGGTTAACAATGAGGTTTGTTTCTGAACCTTCCTAAATATTTTTAAATTAATTAAAACGCCGTATGAGCTCCGATCTTCCCAAGCATTTTTGCTTCCCACACCACAGACTTTAGGTACAAAAATCACAGAACAAAATCTCTTTTCTGTAGGAAGGAATATCCCTCTTGGTTAAGCTACGTTAAGGCTGCTCCTCTTTCACCTCAAAAAAACCCTTATCCCTGACCTGGAAAGCCTCCTACAGTCTCCAAGGATTGCACTACGGCAATAGTATTTACACTGAGAAGGCAGCACCAGTATATCTAAGATCAGGCTGTTTGTGAATTCGAAAAATCATGACTAGGAAATAAATTGATATGAAAAAAATGCTTCAGTCTTCATTTTGAAAAATGAGAGTCAGGGGATAAAAACAAATTGGACATCAATAGTCAAATAATAACTCTACTGTTGCTGCCCTATTGACAAAGATTAAAGCCATACCTGTAATTAATACAAAATTAGCTTGTAAACCAAAACAAGAAGGCTGAGGTCACTGGTAACAGCTTCACTGCTCCCGTGTGCACAGAAAGCGGCACATTTGGTGGGGTTTGTTTCCAGGCGGCTGTTAACTCGCCAGGAGGAGGAAACACGCAGCGGCACACCGTACCGCTGCGGCTTACAACAAGAGCCCTTTCTGTAGGCTCGTGTTGATAAAAGTCTCCTGCCTTGAGTCTTGAATATGATACGCTTACAGCCTATTAGTACAACAGCTACGCACAGCACTTCGTCTGCTGTTGCACGGAGGCATGCGGGACACGCTAGCTAGAAATGGCTCAGAAACAGACCCAGTAAGAACAAGAAGGCTTTAAAGGAAAGGAAGTACTTAGAAAAAGCAAGACAAGAGGCTTGCATAATAAGCATTATTTGTCCAGCATCTACACGTTCAAGTCGCTGCAAAGAATGAGATTTTTCTTATTTTCGACACGTGGTCAGAACAGAGATGAAATAACTGCTCTTTTGCACACACCCTGCAGGAACAGGAGACAACGACAGATACTGTGGCCCTGCTGTACGATCCAGGGAGCACAGAAGAGATTCTGTTTTAAAAACCGAAGGTGAAAAAGTAGGAGTGAGCTGAGAAGTAGCCATAAGGTACCAAGAACACATCGCTATCCATTTTTTGGTGAGAACAGAGAATCTTTTTCAAATTTTCCAAGGACAACCTGGAGAACTGTTATTTTAGAACAGGCTCTCTTCAAAAAAAGAAGGTAGCACAGAGGTGATCCTACCACCCATCCAGCACAGCTGCTTAAAGAGTGTAGCTGCTGCCATCACAGATTCACAGAGTGGGTGAGGTTGGAAGAGACCTTTGGAAGTCATCTGGTCCAACACCCTGCTCAAGCAGGGGCACCTACAGCCAGCCACCGAGGGCTGTGTCCACATGGCTTTTGAGTATCTCCAAGGACGGAGACTCCGCAACCTCCCTGGGCAACCTGTGCCAGTGCTCGGTCACCCTCACAGTGAAAAAGTGTTTCTGGATGTTCAGAGGGAACCTCCTGCGTTTCAGTGTGTGACCACTGCCTCTGGTCCTCGCACTGGGCACCACTGGAAAGAGCCTGGCTCTGTCCTCTTTACCCCCTCCCTCTAGGTATTTATTGACATTTGCAAGATCCCCCTGAGCCTTCTTTTCTCCAGGCCAAACAGTGCCAGCTCTCTTAGCCTTACGTCACAGGCGAGCCACTTAATCATTCCGGCAGCCTTTTGCCAGGCTCTCTCAGTTTGTCCACGTCTCTCCTATATTGGGAATCCCAGAACTGGTCCCAGCACTGCAGGTTTGCCCTCACCAGTGCCGAGCAGAGGGGCAGGATAACTTACCTCCACCTGCTGGCAGTACTTTGTCTAATGCTAGGACATTACAACGGTGTCCTAACGCCAGGTCACCATCCACCTCCTTTGCAACCAGGACACGCTGCTGGCTCATGTTCAGCTTGGTGTCCACCAGCACCCCAGGCCCTTTTCTGCCAAGCTGCTTTCCAGCCAGTCAGCCCCCAGGACATACACTGGTGCCTGGAGCCATTCGTCCCCAGGGGCAGGACTCTGCACTTCCCCTTGCTCCTGATACGTACCACTCACAGGTTCAAATTTTGGATGTAGGGTAACTCCAAGCTGCTCTCTGTGGCAGCACAGAGGTCACGTTCCCTGGACACAGCGCTGATCAGCTGGGGCCAGCCCCAGGTCCAGCTGTCCCACCAGAAGCCAGACTCTCATCAGCACATAAATGACCTGTGATCCTCAGTCCCATGCTGGCTACACCCTCCTGCAAGCTCCCCTGTACAATCTGCACTGTATCAGCATCCCCTAATTTAAAGCTCCATAAGCACTGAATTGCCAGACGATACTTTTGGAAGTTAACCCTTTCCTGTATCAAACATCTATCACTGCCAGGGCTGAGAGAGTGAGAAAAAGGCAAATTTCAGTCTGCTGTGCATGCCTTCAGCCACAGCACTCCTCTGCTGCTGAACTGAAACACCCGTTGCAGGAAGTAAAAGCAGCATCGCGCTTCTCCCTGCCAACAAAACCTCACTCTTCAGCATACGACTGACTTACTAGCACTATTGTTTTGTGTTTTTTTTTTTTTTTCAAGAGCTTGCTCCTATCTGCATAAAATCAGGCTGATAGAGACACACACAACAGGTACTGGAGTGTTAAAAAACCAGGTAGCTAGATGTTTAAAAGGTATAAATCTTTCTGGTCACTCACCTACATCAATCTTTGCACTTATTTTTTCTGAATTCAATCTAAGTGCCAGCTACTGATGAACTGCAGGGAGCACGATTTTTATTAAATGATGAACACTTAACATTTCAGAGTTACACCTCAGAAAATCGATTACTACCTATTGACAGATAGCTTAAGCACAGAAATTGCTGAGGGTTTGCGGTTTTTTTTATTCCTGTAGACTCCAGTGAAAGAAAGTCTTTTCTGTTTAAAGCCGTTGCTTTTTTCAAGCATCAGAGTAATTAATTATACAAGCTAATATTTAATAAAGAAAATACAATGGTCCTTTGGAGCAAGGCAGAGAAACTGCAAAGACTTGGAAATTCTCCTTCCCAGGGAATCACAGCACTGCAATGTATAATTCCTGCCTAGTTCAGAAAACCAAGTGAAAACAAGTTTTCTTGGTTACTGCATTCCTGAACAAAATATTTACTGTTGATTAAAACTGACAACTCATGCTAATTTTACTGCTGTCCAAGAACTAATATTTCAGTAATTCCCACAGCTGGGAAAGCAAAGAAGTGGCAAAAATCAACCAAGGGTTTCCAGGTTCCCAGACTGCCAACCGTGAGGTCCAAACCTCCAGGGCTTTGGTGTCCTGTGGGAGCTACAACCAGCAACTCAGGCCACCTCATTTCTGCACGGAGCCACGTCCTGTGGTGCCAGATGACTCCAGTGCTTCCAGGCTCCGTGGTCCACAGCTGGGCATAAAACCCCCAGGTTGACTGCCTCCAGAAAACCTCTAAGAGAAGACTCCTGCTGCTCCACGGTCTGGCACCTGCCCTACCCTGCTAACACACCTGCAGGTGCTGGAAACTAGGACACAGCCAGGCAGGTCCATCAAGGCCACCCCCTTTGGAGTCTGGAGGTCCCATCACTTGTTTCACAGACTGGGCTTCTCTTCCCAGAACAACTACGGATCTTGATGTGCCTTTTGGGAACCAACCACATCACGCTGCTTGTGCACGTTATGTCAAAGTGCTGAATAAATGGGAAACACATAAATGCTGAGTTATGGGCTACCTGCCTGCTTTTCCGAGTAAATAATTTAGCTAATTTCCTCATAATAATGACCTCCCCTTTTGGTGGGAAATCAATCCTCTGCTTCCAGGCTAGTTTGTTTTCCCCAGTACTTCTCCAGGGCTGTTTTTAACCAAATCTGTCGAGGAGGACAATAACAGAAATCACCTGGAAACCAGCATCCATTAGTTCATTGTAACTGGTCAGACCCCACAGCATAACGCACTCCTGTAACCAGACACATACACCGCTTCCTCCTCTACCATTTACCCATCTGTTAATGCTAATCAAGTCCTGCTGTAAGTTCTTTCCAGAAATGAGACGGACTTGTTAGGCAAAATTAAAGATGGAGTCACAAGTGAGTAAGGGCTTCATGGTTCAATCACACAAATTAAAATACACAACTGATACTGAAACATAATAATTAAGAGTATGAAATTAAATCTTCATGTTAAGAATGGAAAAGAAGATTAATTCTTGCTTTCACTTCCATCAATATAATTGCCTAGAACAACAATTTAAAAGATTTGACAAACTGTCCGCCAAGATACCCTGGAAAACTGAACTCTTGTACCATACCTCTACATAACTAGCATAAAACCATTTCCCAATGCATTGGCAAATTCGATGTACTAAATTACCAGGAATATTTTTTCCCAAATTCGGCTACACTGGCAACTCTAGAAGGTGCCTGACTATATGTATGCATCCCATTTGACTACCAAGGAAATAGTTTAGAGAGTAAAAAAAGGAAAGAAAAGAACACTAAAAAAAAAAAAAAAATCAAACTGCATTAACAGGTAATATCTGAAGCACAGATTCATCATAAGTGGTCCATAGGTAACTGTTTACCTCAGGTCCACATGCATAATGTCACATGCTACTACTCCCTTGAGTGATGAATTAATCCACACAGAAAAGCTCTGTGACAAGTCACATCACAAGAGTCACGAAATGGAGGTCACTGTGCCAGCTAGCAAATGACACATTAAAAAGGAGAAAAAAAGGCAGAAAATCTCTTTATACTTTCCACTTCACTATGAATGTGGGGGATTTATTTCACTAATCCATGGCTGGCAGTGTCGGGGCTACTTGGAGCTGTAGAGACGGAGAGAAATATCCAATTTTCAAATCCCCTCCAGCTACGTAAAGGTAAGAAAGAAGAGCATTTCTGCCACCACTGAGCTGTTATTGCACCACTGCCTGTATTAGGGCGATACTATTTTCTGAAAGGCTAGATTAGATGAAGGGACACGTCACAAACGGCTTCCTCCTGTAACTAGGACAGCCAATTAACATGGTCGAGATAGTGCCAAAACACACCTTTTTACGGCGTGCTCATTCGTAGTTTATTTTGCCTGCCCATTACAATGTTATATCGCTACATGAAGAGGGCGATGGGGAGGAACTGCACCAGCAACCTTGCCTATCCAAATACGAGCTTATTCAGACGATTTAAGCATTAGGTCACAATTTACCATTCTGTGGGAAAATTAGTTTCCTTTCTTATAAAATGTACTAGAAACGAGGCAATATTTGACAGTACCTCAAAGAGTGAGACAGAATACATGTATCTAGTTTGGCCTTTATATATTTTCTTCTTCTTTTTCCTTAGGCAAGCAAATCTATAAAGCCTCTCCTCTAATGTGTGAGATTAATAAATGATGAAGCTACAAACAAGAGAGCCCCAATCTTCCACGATGTGCGCTTAATTATTTTGCATTTAACAAGAGTAAAGGAAAATGAAATTAATTTAATCTCTGTAATTGCCAAACTAAATGACACAATCTTGCCTATTACAACAGATCAAAACAATACATTTATATTTACCAAATCATTGTAAAAAGTGTAATTTTTACTCTTAGTTTTTTGTGATCCCTTCCATACCTCGAAAAGTACCTACCAAACAGTGCAGCAGAGGTCATGGAGACCATGCTTTTCTCCACAACTAGGCTCTGCATCAGACCTACTTTGAAACTAATCTCTACGACAGCATTTCAAAAGAAAGTGAAATTATAGTTCAGAATGTGCTTGGTAAATATTCCTTACTAAAGTAAGTGTGGAACCACAGGTTTTCTTATAGTTTGCAGGCTCTAATAGTCTGAACGTCAGTCGATGCACTCTAATAAATAATGGCTACTTTTCCTTCCACTAAAGAAAGAAACTTTTACAGGCAATGTAATTTGTTAGGACATCATCCTCAACACCATCAGTAGCAAATTCTTCAGCAATTTCTTCAGTAATTTCTTCCCGCACCTCCCTTACACTCCAGTCTCCTAAACCAATGTCCCGGGGCAGCAGCAGGTAAGAGAGCATGGTGCAGGCACCAGCGCTCCTCTGCACCCCTCACCCCCAAACCTGTGCCCCTCTTCCACTGTTCTTCCTAACTCCTGCTCCCACTGCAAATCTGACCTCCTCATTAAACCTCCCCCACCACGGCACAATCCCTAGAAGAGGATTTCAAGTCACCTTTCTCTGTGTATGTCTTCCACTTTGAAATTACCTTGCCTGGACACGAGTAACAAGGGCTACCAGCAGCACCCCAGGCAAGGTTTCTCTACAGTCCTGTACAGTGGCTCTAACCCTTTCATACATCTCTGGAAATAGCCTGCCTGAGGCAACTGAAGATTTTCCTCACAGCCATGTGGCAACAAGCATATCTAGGTCTTTCTCCCCTTCAGTCACTTCCAGTGACGAGCCTCTAATCCCTTTGGCTTCAGCTGCAAAATTCCCATTGATTGATAATGGATTTTCCACTGATGTAGAATCAGGCACTTCGACTACACCACTACAAATTAACAGAAGAGAGCTCTGTTAATCCTTTATAAGCGAGCTTAATCTTTTGGTTTATAGAAGAAGGAGTGAAGGCCCCCGTTTCTCCACTATCAAGCAAAATTTTTCTCATTTTATTTGACTGAAACCAGTATTTTTCTGGAAGACACAATTCCAGACACCACTACAGATGCACACTTCTGCCAGGTATAAAAGGGGAGAGTTTGAGCTATGAATCCTGAAGCTGAAAGCCAGGATCAGTGCTCTGGGACTTACAGGTACTCCACAGAAAGTGCTGTCATCTGGAAAGAGCAGACTGTCAAAGCCTTTATAGCATTTACCTTCCAATTAAACAGGAGTAACATCTGAAACCTCACAGAAACCTCACACTACAATAGCTGTAAGATTTGTTAGGGTTCTCTCTCAATGATGTGATTTGAACCTTTCCTGCACATTAGCAATAGTTAGGGCTATTAAACTGTAAGCAAGTATTAGCACCCTTAAAGACTGTTACAGAACTTGGCTAATAACTCTAAAGCAGTCAAGTCATCAGAAAGATGAACTGATATTACATTAAGACACTTTGTCTACTAAAAAGAGATTTTGTTAGATCAACTCAAATACACTTTAAAGTCAGCGGGTAGCAGAACAGCTCTTCTTTTTTGCAGCACAGGAAATTCATCACTATGCTTCAATATCTGGTAAACGGGAGCTTGATCACGCAAACCTTTGCTCAAATGAGAAACCACTGGTCACAAAGACTTGTCCCATCGCAGTCAACAGGCTGAGCAAGGATACTTAACAGCAGTAAAATCCTGAAAGATCAAGCCCAAATATCACAGTTGTAATCGGTGCTGCACATCAAACAGCTCTTAATTCGACGTCGTATCCTGCCACGCACTAAATGCAAAATTTTTGTTGATTTAGTAACTCATCATAAGCACTGCTTCTACGCTAGGGTGAAAAGAAATCTTAAATACAGCAGCTAAGTGTCTCCTCTAGAACACTGGAATGCCACCCATCTCCACAGGACAATAAAATGTTTATCTTCTGCCATGCATTTCATTGCCACTGTTTAGCTGGGTGACCTTTTGAAAGGCATAGCGGAGGCTGACATACACCTTCATTAAAGCAGCACCTCCTTCTTCCCCCCACACCTGCGAGAACAATGAGCGCAGGAGGAAAGAGGTAAGCAATCCATGGACTAATGAAGAGATTTTGTTTCAGAGAGTTATCAATTATTTATGAAGTAAATCCTCAGATGAACACATCCAAGCTGAACGGTTCTTAATACGTTTCACTTCTGTACACATGGCACAACACAACCAGAGGCGAGCTAAATTGGATGTCTGACTATTCGAGGTGTCAAACAGCGAGTTGAATCTGGCCTTTAGTAAATCACCGTTCTGTTTTTGTTAAAGTACAACCGTCTGCTGGACTTAAAGTCCTTTCACAAAATTCCTCCAACACTCACAGAAGTCATTCTTTATAGCATTTCCCACTCGTCAACATCTCAGCAAAGAAAAAGCTCATACGGAAGAATATCTCTAATTATTCTGACATAGTTGTCTAAACAGTCTAATATTCAAACTCTCATAAGCATAGTGCCCAGCTTTGAATGGAATTTTATTCCACAATGGAATGATATGGACCTCAACTTCTCCTATTAAGAAAATAAAGGCCAAGTTACCGTCTCCTCCAAAACAGGGTTTATCCTTTTCAAAACAAAGCACTTGCCTTTGAAGTCAAATTATTTTATAATTGTGCTTGTTAAACAGAAGATCCAAAGACTCTTTCTGTGATATGGGAAACAGAAACATTACACGTTGGTCTTCTCCACAAAGCAAGGACAGTGAAACCAAATGGTCGTATTCGCTAGGCATGCTTTCCCCATGTCACTAACCTATTTACAAATGCTGTCATTGAAGACAGGCATCCCGCAAGGGTCGAAATGAATCCAAATCCACTGTTACCCAGTGAACGTTCGGGTCCTGCAGAACTGTTCTTTGAGCTCCTTTTCCCCACAGCTTCCAATCAACAAGATGCTGCCACGGTCAACACCACCGCCACAGTCGTACTTCAATGACTGTGTCTACAGCAGCTGTCACGATGGCCCCGAAGGCCACCTTTAACACCTAATTCAAGTCCTTTGTGAACCCAGGAACCAGCCCGGGGCGCTGCCAGAGGAAGCCCCAGCCCAGGCAGGTGAGTGTCCAGGCAGGCGGTGGCAAGCCACGGGCAGGCTGCCCCAGAGGTGGGCTGCCGGCCATCCATCCGGCGCTTGGAGGGGCTCTCTCCGTACAGCCTGGGCTCAGAAACGGGGCATGGAGCCGGGCTGCAGCCGAGGGGGAGCAGACAGCAGCCCCTGCAGGTCCCCCGGCCTCTCGAAGCCTCATCATCCGCAAGCTGCCTTCAAAAACGACAAGACCGAGGAGAAGCTCATCAAGTAACATGTTTTAAACCACATGTGGGTCAAGCACCTTCTGCCTTTTTTGCAGAAGAACTGCAGGAGAAGAGCCAGGTTTCTGGCACACTCTCCGCTCCTTCCCGTTTAGGCCGACATGCACCCCAGCACCTCCACGTCTCCGGGAGTAAACTCCACTCCTACCCTAGCCTGGCTCAACTAAATTTCTCCAGTACCAAAAAAAAAAAAGCCACTTAGAACTCCATTTTAAATTTGTTTGCATTTCTTTGGAGGGTTTGTTACGTATTTGGATGAAAGGAGCCCATTAAGCGCATCTATATTTACTTCATTACAGTGTGGCTCTTGAAGTTAGATGAAAAGATTTACTCCGGCCAAGTTTGTTTATTCATCAACATCAGCTAAGATACATTTTCAAAGGCTCATCCTCATTGCATTTACATGAAAGCACACACATTCTTTTTCAAGGGTTGTATCACATTCTGAGAGCTGGAAAAGGACAAAAGAAACTTTTGCGAGAATTACAAAATCAAGGATCAGCACAGGAACACTTCCTGCCATTTCCAGTTATCTGGGGGTGGTTTCGGGGGACAGCCCGCTCCTTCCCACCTGGAGTAATTCTTTCTCACCCTGCAGATGTATCAACAGCTACAAACTGTAGGTGGGTGAATCACCATGCCCCAAGACTAGATAACAGTGACTGGCACACTGCTTTCGCAGGGATACTAGAAGTGAAGAGTTAACCACACCTGAAGCGCAAGAGTTTAAGCAAATGTAGTCCCACAAATTTCTAATTTTTTAATCTGCACTTTGACAAGAATAAAAAAAAAAAAAGCATTACACAGAAATACAGCCCGCCACCAACCAACCCCAGCTGCACAAGTTATCACTGACAGGAACCCAAACATGGCTTGGTACTCGCACGCCTTTAATATAAAAATTTTATCCCCAAGTTATGTAAATATTTAAATGACATTTATGGACAGTGTCTTCCCTCGTGAGTTTACACTCTCCCATGGAAGACTTCCACAGTGATTAACAATGCTGATCTTTATCCTTTACACTGACTATTCATTCATCCTTTCTAAAAACGAATACTGGTTACACACGACCCAAGAGGGCTGTAACAAGGCAGTATTTATCTGCCCTAATAATCTACCACCGTTGCTTTAATTAAAACTTGGTTATATCACAGCCATGAAGCGAAGGCACGCCTCCCATCGCTCATCATCTTCACCTGACAGCTGTGCTTGGGGCACCTTTGCAGGAGCAACCTTTGGAGGTCCCACCACCTGCCACTCGTCCTCCCCAGCCCACACAACTGCGGGCACAGCGCTGTAAAAAATGGCTTTGCTACGGAAGAAAAGCAGAGTGAAACTGCGGAGCGGTTTGCAGCTTGGGGCCTCCAGTGAGTCACTGAGCACCTGCAGGTTGATATTTACTCCGGTTCATCAGCAGAGCAGCGCTGCCTGCACAGTACACGGTGTTTTCGGGAGGTGAGGGGCCAAGGGGAAGGTGAGCCAGATGTGGCACAAGGTGCCCGTGAGAGACCTATGGAGAAGTCGTGCAACAGCACGGCAATTCAGAATGTGAGGATACCAGCATGGAGATAGGGGAACAGCAACCAAGGACATCTCAACTCCCTTCAGTAAATTTGCAGCCAAATCTTCAGGATTCAGCTTCCCCATCTGCACAGCAGAATTTTACACGGCCTCCGAGAGCCCGCAAGAATGCACAGCGATTTCAAAGTCTAAAGTTTATTATTAGCTGTACTACACAAATTCGTGTGCGCTGCTTGCCCTTTCCAGGTTTCAATCAATGTAAGCAGGATCTGCCGATATGAACGTTTAGAAACACACCATTTTCCCATGGAAGAAGCTGCCCTGAACTTCTTCCCTCACCAGAAAAGAAATTTTCTTGGCATCACTATACTGATAGCACCCTTGGGATGCAGGGATGGGCAGCGAGCAGCCAGGGCAGTGTGCCTTCAAGCTACAAGCTGTACAACCAGGGCCTCATCCAGCACATCTTCCCTGCTGGCTCCACACGGGGCCCGGGCCAGCAAGTGCCATTCATTCAGCAGACACTCAGACTTAGGAGGTGACTCGCTCAGCCCCAGTTTGGCAACCTGCAGGCAGGGCGAGTCTCAGCATGCTGTGCCCCTTCACCTCACCTGGGCTCCCTCCTGGCCATAGTACGGCCACCAGGCTGCAACACACTCGCCCTCCTGCCACCACTCTGGGGCGGAGCTACCCTTGCACCCTGCGCCCAAAATCTACTCCGTTCTCAGCGCCTGGATGCAGAGGCACCCCTATAGGAGCCTAGGCAATGTTACTTGAATGATTTATTGTTTCAATTAACTGTTAAAGAATGTTTTCAAGCCTTCTTGGTCTATTAATCTTATTCTTGCATTACGTTTTGCAGTTACAAATGATTCGGTGTTCGAACTACTTTGAAAAAGCCCCTCCATTCTCCACCCCCATCCTTACTGGAAGAAAAAAGACTGTGTCTGGTTCCAGCTATTGAACTCTACAGCCCTTTACCATCAGCATCAATGAGCTGATAAACAGATTTCATGCCTTTGTGTGTCAATGAAGTCCGCGCTGCCCCAGGAAGGAGTGTTCCTTAACTAGATGCCACTGCACAGCCAGTAAGGAAAACTGGACTGCATTTCTTGTGGATATCTCAGAACACTGTTTCTAAAATATAAATTACCTCTAGATCATTAAGCATTTCTTATTTAGGATTTGAAATCCAGTTACTGCTTTCTGATCAATATAACTTAAATAGGAGGATAAATTTAGAGCTTAAGTTATCTAGTAGCAGCCATTCGTATATAATATGTGAACTAAAGCCACATCCACATTTAAATGCCCGGCGATGAGGCTCATGACAAGCACAATGCCTTAAAATGCAACCGATTACCTGTTTCTTCGCCTCATTAAACAACATTTCATAAAAGAAACTGAACAAAAGATAGGTAAGCTTGCTGAGTGTCATATCCCACAACCTTTACTCATACGAGCAATGTGTTACCTTCAGATCAGCTTCTCATTCCAAAGTTGCAGATCCCCATTGCTGACCTGAGTATTGATTTTATGCTAATAAAATCCTATGTTGAAATACTGGTTAAAGATAAAACTGATGTTGTGCATACTATACTCATGATTTTCTTTCAACAAGGGCAAAAGACACTCACCCCTTACAGGAGACGCTCCACACGCTGCAGAATTTGGCCCTCATTAAACAAGCTAACACCTGAATTAATTGCTTTGCCACTAAGGGAAGGCACTTCTGCTGCAACGAAGCTGCGCATTTCACATATAAGCATATTTACTAGGGCAAAATCTTTGACGATCTAAAATAAGAAACCCTGAAATTTAAAACTTCTGCTCCTGTATTCTCCAAGAGAAACAAATACAACAACAAAGTACTTCCATTTACCTACTGGGTATCTTTAGCAGTGCTTGCTTCTGCAAATTCTCTTAACAGACACTGCTCTGATCATCATCTAACTGCAACGCAGACAGACTTAAGAGGACTGAGGAGAATTTGCTTCCGGTTTCACACAGCACACTTGTATTTTTGAAGTTCAATTTAATAAAAGAAGAAGTCTGGATAAAAGCTAATTGAGCATGGCTGCTACGAAGGGGGAAAATATTTTCTGCCAAAATTTTGTCTTTGCTCTCTCTCTCTTTTTCTGCATTTGTCGCTTCATGGCTCAGTGTTATTTCAAACACCATTCCTTTTACAGATGTAATCAACTCAAGTATTCAGCACCACAGATGATATATTACTCTCCTTAAAACCGAATCTCTGAGGGACAGATTAGAAAGAAAGGTTAAAGAGGTCTATCGTTGAAAGCCGTATAGTTCAGACACCTATAAATCACTACGTTTGTTTATTTAGATAATTGGGTCCATTAGCGTAGCTAACATTCAAGCTACACAACTTTCTGGTATGACCGTTTGCCAGTTTTTTTTTCTTCTCCCTCTCAGAAGCACTAAGGGAAATAAACGCTCCGAGCAGCACAACACGGCAAATGATGCTTTCGCACCAATTCGCGCTTGCAGCTCTCCTCGCAACGCTTTGAAAAGCAGCCCCTGCTCTCCCCTGGTGATCCCTTCCTCTTAAGGAGCTTCCACGACCAAGAGCAGATGCCACTGTGAAACAAACCGGAGCCTGTCACCGTCTAACAGGATCTGAATGAAAATAAGAGTTCGGGGGCTGAGTCGCAGCAGGCAGAGCCGGGCGGCGCGGACAACGCCGCCACCGCCGCCGCGGGATGCCTGCGCGCTGCGCCCGCCGACAGCACGAACACCCCAGCCGGGGGCCGGAGCCCGCCCGCCTCGGGCCGTGCCCTGCACCTGGGACCGCTCCCCGCCGAATTATCCCCCGCGCCGCCCCCAACGACCCCAATGGCCGCCGCGACCGCAGCACGGACCGCGGCCGGACAGGGGCAGCCCCGCGGTGCGCGCCGCGCCGAGCCCTGCAGTCCTGCGGCGGCCCCTCCGCCAGCCTCCCGCAGCCGCGCAGCGACCCGCAGCCGCAGCATTCCGCACCCCCCAAAATAAAAAAAAACCCAAACACGGACACGGCAACTTCGCGCACCGGCCCCAACTCACCGGGAGGCGCCGGCCCCGCCAAGAGGGGCGCCCGGGGATGCCGCCTCCCGCGGAGCGCTGCCCGCGGAGCGCTGCCCTCAGGGGCCGGGCAGAGGCGCGGCGAGGGGAGGGAGGAGCAGCAGCAAGTTGCGGCGCGCCTGCCTCCCCTCCCTCCTCCTCCTCCTCCTCCTCTTCTTCCCCCGCCTCCGCCTCTCCCTCCCCCGGCAGGAGGGCCAGGGGGAGGCGGCGGAGAGGGACGGAGCGCGGCCGCGGAGCGCGGCGCGGGCGGCAGTGCGCATGTCCCCGCGCCCGGCGCCGAGAGGCGACCGATGGCGGCGGCGGCGGCGGGGCGGGCAACGCAGTCCCGCNAAAAGGATGGATCCAGGCGTCCTGTTATTTTTTTTTCCCCGTTGACTGAGCATGACTAATGAAAACAGGTATTAACGACAAGAGGGACCTCCGCATAGTCATTGGTGGCTTTTTAATGTTGTACCGGGGTCTTGAAGTGAAAGAAATCACCATATTTCACATGATGTAGCGAAGTGCGAGGACTTTGAGAGAAAAGCACTGTAAGAGCAAAGGCAGGAAAGGCTGCAAAGGCAAAATGCCTAACTTAGATCTCTGGGGATTTTTTAGGGAAATTGCACAATTACCATAAGTTTCCACCCAGATGCAAGGACTGACCTAACACCCAGTGAGTTGCTTGCTTCCTGAGAACAAGTTTAAATCCCATATTCCATTCTGCAGTAACACAGATGTCACATTTGTGGCTGGCTCAAGGTGTGAGCCTGAATCTGCGTTTGATGCTTACCAAACAAAGATGTACCTATGCAGGAAGGTTTTGGTTTTGTTTGGGTTTGTTTTAATAATCCACATACAGCAATACCATCAGCATTTTCATCTTCACCTAATATTTGGCAAGGTTATTTATTATTATATTATTGGCTCAGCTTATTATCTCCACACACATCCATCCAACGAACCCCTCAGAGCTGATCTTTCCTTCACGTCGTCTTTCAGTATTGCCAGCTTCTGGGTTCCTTTCTTGATTTGCATGCCTTTTTTTTTTTTCTTCTGAGCCTTCTTTATGTGCTCTTTGTCCAACAACTTCTGTCCTCACTGGGCAGCATAGTCCATGTCTAGCAGGACCAGCCCATCTCAATTTGTCCACATGGCCCCTGCAACAAAATGCATATTATTCTACTGTGTAACCTGCCAGCCGTTGTAATATCCAACTGATGGTAGTAATTCTATCAATCCGGTGTTGCTTTTCTTCTCTGGTCCTAACATGCCACCATACTGGCACGTTGTAGCTGACCTAATGATGTTTTTCTCTGACTTTGTTCTCTGGTTTCCTTTGCCCGTCCTTCTTGCAGAGAGTTCCCATCAAATCCTTCCATTAGTAACAAGCAGGCTTTGTGAAGCCCCTAACATCTGCATCCACATCCCACATGGTGACTCTGCAATGAACCCAACCGTCTCAATGGCTTTAACTCTTTCCTTTCCAATTGTGTTGATTTCTTGCCATTGTAGTCAATGAAGATTTGCACACGTGGAGTCTTTAAGCAGCATATTTATTGTACCTCTGTCCTCCCTCATTCTAGACCAGTGGTGCCCCAGCTCTGCTCAAGGATCACAGATGTCCCATAAAGCCCTGGTAGGCCATCATAGCAACTTGGTGCCTTCATAGTGTTTTCAGTTTAAATTGTGAAATAACATTGTGATTTTTAGGAAATTTTGGAGGCTAACAGCGTGGAGGTGCAAAAAGACTGGGAACCAATATTCTAGCAGCCACTTCCCTTAGCTGTATCTTTTGGAACAGTTTGATGTCATCAGCAAAATGCAGTTTTCCTTGAGTCTTCGCAAGGGATGCACAAAGCATACCAGTACTCTGTAACCCACAGGAACTTTCCACCTCTTTAAAACCACTGTAGACATTCCCAGTCCTCCAGATACTTAGTTTATTTGGACTTAATTAGTTGAAAAACCTTCCAAAAAAATTACCTAAATCAAAACCATATACTTGCTTTTCAA
>VZSC01003846.1:100851-124832 GCA_013398225.1 Steatornis caripensis
TTCTACTGTGTAACCTGCCAGCCGTTGTAATATCCAACTGATGGTAGTAATTCTATCAATCCGGTGTTGCTTTTCTTCTCTGGTCCTAACATGCCACCATACTGGCACGTTGTAGCTGACCTAATGATGTTTTTCTCTGACTTTGTTCTCTGGTTTCCTTTGCCCGTCCTTCTTGCAGAGAGTTCCCATCAAATCCTTCCATTAGTAACAAGCAGGCTTTGTGAAGCCCCTAACATCTGCATCCACATCCCACATGGTGACTCTGCAATGAACCCAACCGTCTCAATGGCTTTAACTCTTTCCTTTCCAATTGTGTTGATTTCTTGCCATTGTAGTCAATGAAGATTTGCACACGTGGAGTCTTTAAGCAGCATATTTATTGTACCTCTGTCCTCCCTCATTCTAGACCAGTGGTGCCCCAGCTCTGCTCAAGGATCACAGATGTCCCATAAAGCCCTGGTAGGCCATCATAGCAACTTGGTGCCTTCATAGTGTTTTCAGTTTAAATTGTGAAATAACATTGTGATTTTTAGGAAATTTTGGAGGCTAACAGTGTGGAGGTGCAAAAAGACTGGGAACCAATATTCTAGCAGCCACTTCCCTTAGCTGTATCTTTTGGAACCATTTGATGTCATCAGCAAAATGCAGTTTTCCTTGAGTCTTCACAAGGGATGCACAAAGCATACCAGTACTCTGTAACCCACAGGAACTTTCCACCTCTTTAAAACCACTGTAAACATTCCCAGTCCTCCAGATACTTAGTTTATTTGGACTTAATTAGTTGAAAAACCTTCCAAAAAAATTACCTAAATCAAAACCATATACTTGCTTTTCAATGAGAGTCACTACATATGGTATAAAAAGGGTATTACCATAACAATTTATACTCTCATCTTAACCTGTACTCCTGTTCAAACGTAAACAAAGCCGAAGACAGCTCCAAAGGAGAGAGTCGGCTCTCCTTTGCCTTTTCCTTTCTTCTCTCCCATCTCCTCTCTCCCCTTTGCCCTCCAACTCCAAATGCCATTTGGTTTAATTTATCTTCCTCTGTATGTAGGATGAAAATTATTATACATCTCTCTTTTAAAAAATAATCAAGGAAAGTGGGGTTTGCTCAGGAGGCAGCCTTTGATGTCTTCACCAAAGGGAAAGATCAGCCTTGGAGTCAAAATAGAAGGGTAGGTGGGAGGTGTAAATGCAATGGGCAGCTGGCAGAGATGGAGGGAAAGGAACTGGGCAGGCAAGAGGCAAAGATGAAGTCCTTCAACAAGGCTAGCAAAAATCAAGCACTCTTAGACATGATTAATTCTGCACTCCACAAGAGTGAAATTATTCCCTCCTGTCATTTCTGTGACAGGCACTCCCAAAGGCCCCCATCTCTGCTAGAGCTCCATTATCAGAGGCGTCGTGCTGATACGTAAATGATGTGGTCCCTGCCACAAGGGCCTTACAGTTTAACATGAGCCAAAATGCAACAAAGGAATGCAAAAAATAGTGCAAGGGAACAGGAGAGGAAGGACAGCGGAAAACTTGCAGCCTATGTTATGCAACTTCACTGTTATAATAATATGTAAATAATATAAGAATAATGTACATACATAGTAGCATCCCACTCTCCATCTCAGGCACTTCCCTTGCTTTTATTTTCCCGTTCAAGAACCAGGAAAAATCAAGCACCCCATTCAACCTTTTGCCCAAACAGCTGTTGTCGATAGTAGCTAGCAGTGCTGGGCTAATGCAGTAACAGCCAAAGCGAAAGGCGTACGAGCTGCTGGAGGTCACAGCTTTTGACTTGGAACATTTTGGAAGAGCAGCAGCAAGGTGCAGCTGGACACGTACGAGCTTCACTCTGACCCTGGCTGGAATAGCCCATCTCTGTCCCTTGTTCAGCCCCTGCGCTGCCCCGCATCGTATCGGCACAACTGTTTGTAAGTGAGCTGGATACAGAAGTGATTTTTCAGCTGGATCAGTCCCCAGCCCAGCTCGCTGTGAAAGCATACAAATAACCTGGCCACCCAGCTGGCCAGTGTGGGCAGGAGTGGTGGGGGCAGGCAGAGGGGTGGTGGGCTTGTAGAAGCTGCTGGAGGCATTACGCTCCAGATGCACAGTGGTGGCCTCAGCTGCACTTGTGCAAAGCAAGTGGTTTTACTAAACTGCACTTTCGGATGTCTGAAATGGATTTAGGTGCTCAAATTTAGATACTCTGTGTTTCAGTTTCGCAGGATGGTATGCACTAAGCCAGCAGCTGGCCTCCACCAAAACGAGGAGGCCCTGTTCCCAGTGGTGTGGTCCCATCATTTTCTGTTTTATCAGCACTGTTATCTGTGATTGAATGAAGCCCTTCACTCACCAGTGCTGCTCACTAACCAAGCAGAAACTTGACCCAGAAGCAAACAGCTGTCTAGTTTTCTGCTGGGTCTGTGAGTTGAATCACCTCAAAGACAAGTCAAATAATAAAGTCCAGAGCCACCCCAACTGAGGAGGCAGGGTCTTTGGCTGGGTTAAGGGAGAAAAAAAATGAGGAGAAGGAGCAACACTTCCCCCTTATGGCAAGAGCAAGCCATTGGGTATGCTTTGGTGCTCATAAATGCAGCTTTAGAGGTCAATTTACGAGTGTTAACCCAGGAACGCCCAAACTCTGGGAGAGCACGCAACAGTTTGCTGCAATCCCTAAATGCATTCATATTTTATATAATACATAGCATGGTCCTAGTTACACATCTCTTATTCATGTAGAAATACTCATTAAAGAAGTTTTAGTAAGTAATTGGGGAAAAATCTGAGTTCTCAGCCTGCAGGGTTCTGAGGTTTGGGGAAACTGAAGTACCTTTGAAGATAGGTTGAGATATATCCCCTAATTGCCATTTGTGTATAGTATAAGCAAACCTATTATAAAGAGAACGCAACTTTAAACTACACAAGTGTAAATTTCCCTTGGGTGACTGACACAGAGGGGTACCCTATGTTTAAACAAGCCCTTCCAGTGTCCATCACCCATGGCACTTTGTGTGATTTAATGTCCTCTATCTGCCTTGCAGGAGGGGAGGGGCTCATCTCGTTCAGCTCCATCTCTCATTGCACACTGTAAAAAATAACGCTGAGTAGGCTGACGTGTGTTTCTTTCTGCATGCCAGCCCTGCCTCACTCCTAGCCTCTCATCCAGCCGCTCCATCTACTGTGGACTTTGTCCTCACTTAACAAAGTGTATTATGACATTGCCCTGAGCTGCCCGCAAAGATTACAATTACCCTTCTAGACGTACATTATCGGCCTGGTTTTCAAAAGATCTGAGCAGTCCTACTTGTTTAAGGAGCGCAAGGACCTGAGGGTACCATCACCTCTGGAAATCAAGTCATTAGGGATAGGAAGGGGACTTCAAACGAGGCATGGGGGCTGGCAGGAAAGCGTTGCTTCAGTTCAAGGAGCACATCAGTAAGGAGATGCCACCGGCAAGGGGACAGATTAAATAATCAAATATAATTTTCTTACAGGCCATACAAATCCTGTGAAAGCCTGGATGGCTACACGCTGCATCTTTGAAATCAATGACAAATCACATTATGGTTGAGGCGCATAAAATAGTTCTGTCAAAGAAACGTCTCCTAGCATGGCCGATTTATCTGAGACAGTCATTGTTAATTCTGCCTCCTGGTTAATAGTGAGGCCTCGCGGGCAAGTAAGCTATCTTCTGACAAAAGCATTGGGCCTAGATTTTCTCCAAAGGAGAGAAATTTATTAAATGGACAAAGTCATTCCTTGCGATGCCACCATTGGGGAAGCCCACTTCCATGCTTCTCATCAAGGAGGAAGGAGAGAAGACCAAAGAAGCTGTTGTATCTGCTGAGCAGCGCCTGGACCCACGATCAGCCTTAGCAAATGACCAGGCTACCCCGGTTACCCACGAGGTGAGCTCCGAGAGCCTGGCTGTGGCTTCTGGCTTGCTTTGCCAGCCTCGGAGTGCCTTGACTGGGCTGCCATTGCTCTTCAGCAGCACAGCTACAAGGGAGCAGAGCGGGGTCTGCGGTGCGTCTGCCCGATGCTTTCCCATACCCAGCTTTCCATCTAGGAGTCCTGTTGTCCCAAGACATTAGATTTTTTAGGCTCATCAGTTCTGGTGACACAATCCAGCAATTTATTTTTGGAGGGAGCGAGCAGGTGTCTGTGGCAGGATTTTAGCTGACACCACTTCAGTACCGCTATTCAGGAGCACTAGGTTGTTCTTTATGTATCAAAAAAGATGGTTATTTTTAATGCTTTACTTGTTTTTAGCTTTGTGAATGGCCTGAACAGGACAAAGGAAAATACTTGCACCCCTAAACTGACTTTCATCTGTCAGACTTCCAGGATGCTGAGAGGAAACTGGAGAAGTGGTACTGACGATTCATATGCAGCAGTCATTGTAGGTGATGGTTGGGAAAGAGAACACAAATAATAAATTAAAACTAATGGCCGTAACTGATTGAGAAAATATTTTGGTTCAGAAAATCACATAAAAATCAGTTTTTTTCACAAGTATTAGAAATCTGGGTATGAATTATTCAGTCAGAAAATCGGTTGCTAGTACTAAAAATAAAGACGATCTACATTCACAGTTACAAACGGCTTTTTCTTTTTTTTTTTTGCATAACTACCTTACATAAAATCTTTAAGACTGTTGTGATATAATCCTCGTTCGATATTTTTAAACTACCATTCAAAACATGTGGGATCATAGTATTAATTTTCCAGGAGAAACAATATAGTATGTGAGGTTGACCCAAACCCATCTGAATGTAATTACTAGGATGGCAGACTGGCTTCTAATGACAGTCACAGGCATCATGTTTGAATCTACAAATTACTTAGTCTATCTATCTGAGCTCCCACTCTTTGTATTAAAAATGTGATAACCGCTCAATTTCAGTTTGCTGCAGCAAAGTTCAGAACACCTTGCTGGCTTTGATGACTAAAGGACAAATTTCCCATGCTAAATATGAACAGAGATGGTGCTGCATCATGTCTAGAAAAGCTGAACTGATTCTTAAAAACACACGAAAAAAAACCCCATCAAGAAATCCAAGCCTATACCACAGCGAAGCCCGTTATGAATGTCTAGCCTGACCACAGAGCAAGCGTTTGGAAGCAAATCAAAACCTGCCTGAGGAACTGAGTGAAAAAGATTTTCCAACTTCACTAACGCTCATTTCAATTAATAGCCCACCTGCCAAGTGTAACGAACCTGAACATATTGTGGCCATTAATGCTCAAAAGTAGCTTTTTGTCCCCCCCTCCCCCAAATCAAGACAAATTATTGAAAGGAAAATCAGTACCATTGCCACTCTGTCACAGGCTGAGGTAAAAGGTTGGTTCTTGTGAAGGCTAGAAAAAAATTTCTTTGCCTTTAGGCTAAGAATGATTAATTATTACTCACAAAGACACCAGAAAGAATATGGAGAGCAGGAAGGAGAAGGGCTGAAATCATAGTCCAGAGCAACAGCTGTGGTGGCGCAGGAGGTGAATTACATTTCTTAAGGTGAAAATTATCCTGCTCTGAGATCAGAAATTAGCACTTGAGGCACTGCAGCCCATTCCCACCCCAAACGGGAAAGTACGGAATCTGTCTCCCTGGTTCACAGTCCGGGCAAGGGAGGGCTCAGCTCCTGGAGAGCGAAAGGAGTCCAGGCAATGCTCGATTTGAATGACAAATGCTTCACCAATGTATGGCTTCTTTTCACAGCTGACTGCATTTAGGAAGAAGTCTGAAGGATTACAGCCTGAAGCGGTTGACCTTTCTCACCTCTGCTGCCAGGAAGCTGGAGGTCAAATTAAAGGTTCAGAGTTACATGGTACGCTAAATGCCGTGCGTGGGGTCAGGCTTGCCGCTGTCCGCCTTACGAGTAGTGCCGTCACAAGGGCTACGGGTGGGGTCATGGGGGGTGACCACAGGGGCATCAGCTCCTCTGAAAGCTCCAGCAGCAACAGCGGCCCAGGGGAGATGCACTGAGCCGGTCCTGGTGCACAGCTGTGACTGACACCAAGGAGCCCAGCTCCCATACAGTCTTTCACCTTTTACTTCTGGAATAGAGTTTTTTTCAGTTTTCTCTGGATGGCTTTGGGTTGTTAGGCAATCAAAAGAGAAGCCTGGAAGACCTGGGAAAAAAAAATATTTTGACCCTCAAGAATGATTTTTATGGCTATGTGTATCTTCCCTCTCTGTTGGTATCTTACAAATAAGAAAAAAGAATTAAAAAAATAACCTTGAAGTTCAGTTTTAATACAGACATCATAATTAATTAAAACTGCAGAAATTAATTTTGAGCTAAATGCATATTTCAGGTGCCCCAAGACAGGGATGTATTTAAAATGAGAAGCAAACAAAATCTACTACATACAGAAAAATTACAGGCAGAGAAAAATTTAAACAAGTCATTATTTGAAGTGCAAAAATGCAATATATGTGTTTTAAAATAAGTTAGATGAAAGACTTTTCCACTTTCTTTTCCCACCTTTTCAAATCTTGTGGAAGGAAACATGCCCCAGGCAAATGCAGGAACTATTTCTTTTTTGATAAAAAGGCCTTTCTGTTTCAAAGGCTATCTGCTAAGTTATGTAGCTAAATCTATTTCAAATTCAGGGTGAGTAAAGCTTTTGATTTAGTACAGTGTTAATGTTAGGAAAGACATTTAATCCTCAGTTTTCTGAAGTCTCTTTAAACTACTGGCAGATACTCCCCTATATCACTATGCAACATTCACTCTCCAAAATGTCTGGTACTTTCTTTTTTTCTTTCTTTTTTTTTTTTTTTTTAATAAGGCAAGTATAGAAGAAAATAAGCCAAATTAATACCTTGGTTGGAAGCATTAGCTCACTTCCAAGCGACAAGGGAAGTCAGCTGTCCTGTGTTGGCTGGAACAATCCCGGCATGGAAACCCTTTTTTGACATCTTCAGACACTGTTTTCTTCCAGGTCTTACAAGCTGTAAGCTGCATAGTCCACTCCCACCTGGGCGACCTTGCATGCTCCACGGTGAGTTATCCTCTGGGGTAATTCTGGGGGGTGTCAGGTGGGTGTTTCAACTCCAGTGAAAGTTTATCTCCCCATCTCTAACTAATATGGTAGGGTAGTAGAGGGAAAATTCTTCCTGCTCATAAAAGCAGGTGATCTGGTTGGCATCCGCCATGGTTGCCCCGCTCCGTCTTGTCTGCCTAACACCTCTCCTATGCTGGCAGATGAGTCCCCGTGCAGCATTAGCCTGGACAGGGCCTGGGACTGATGTGGGAGGTGCCACAGGGACAGAAATCCTTCCCTCCTTCACACAGCTGATGGTCCTAACCACAGCAGTGGAGAAGCACAGAGGCTTTCCTTCTGGCCACAGCAAGCCACAGCAGTGCCGAAACACTCAGCTCCCTCATTCAGCGCTGTGTTGGTGCCACCACTTTTTGACTTATGGTGGCGTTTATATCAGTTAGCACCCAGCGTTATTTATAAAAACACAGATTACTTTAAATATTGTTCTCAATTCATCAAACTGGTGACCAAGTCTGAAAGGTCTGATGAAGAAACAATATGCAATTCCTTACATGTCCTTCAAGCTACAGCGCTACAGCTAATTTGCTGGCTTGTGTCCTTTTTTCCTTCACAAGATCCGTCTTCTTCCCTTTGCCACTGGCTATACTGCGTAACCGTACCACAGAGCTATCAATGTAATTACCGGGCAGGATAAATCGATGTGGGTTTTGAACAGCCTGGGTGTTACGTTCATGCCCTCTTTTCTGGGGCAGCCCTTGTACAGCCAGCACAGGGAGGAAGAAACATGCTCTCTAATAACCTCACCAAACCCTCAAAAGGACTAAAGCGGTGCAGGAGATCATTTTGCTGTTATAGTAGAAGTGATACAGCAGTTACAACGTCTGCCTGAGCGTCTGCTATGAAATAACATACTTCAGGATTTCCTAACACAGCTACAGAAAATGTCTCCCCACTTTATACTGAGGCTGATATTATAAAATCAGAAGCAAATCCTTAAAGAGCTTAAGATAATAATCTGATTTGGTTTAATTTATGAGAAGTCTTTCTTGTGTTTAAGAGAGTGATTAAGGATTTGCTCCATATAAGCCCGCATGTCTCTGTCTGCTGACATTGGAGTCGGGTGTTCCTTTGCCTTTGTTTTAGGGTGAAAAGTCCGTGTGTATAGACCCGGTGCTCTATACCACCTCGTTTGACAGCTTTCATCTACCCCACGCACAGCTAGAGGAGCACGAATGCGAACAGCAGCAGAAGGTGCCGAACATGCCTGTCCTGGGCTTTCACCACCTCCCTCTCGGGCTGGTAAATATTCCCACACTGCCTTGCCGAGAAACTGCCTTAGCAGGGAGCAAGGGTTATGGAGAAAGTTGGTGTTATTCTAACCTCATGAATTACTATATTCAACTGAGAGAGACTGTGCTTTGTAGCACGTAGCTGGCGTAATTCTACATACGCATAAGCCTGGTTTTAGTAAAGCTGCTATTTTGCATGAAGAAATTAAAAAAAAAAAGAGGGTGGGAAAAACCCCAGAGTCTTCCAATAACTTTCTTACAAAAAGGAGAAGAGCAGAAGAAGAAGGTCATCAAGGATTATAACATCTCTGGGGATGCAGGGACTTCTCTTTCAGACCAATTCCCATAGGGCATTTTAGTAGGGGCCTTCCATGTCAGCTCGCTCATCGGGTGTGCTCCTTACGAAAACTGCCATCATTTTCCCAACATTAAGGTTCCAAATTCAGTTTTGTGACTCACCTTTGTATTATTTGCTGTTTCAGGAAGGTGCTATATCCCAGTAAAACATCACCATTTTATGGCACTGAAACGCCAGAAGGATTTGGAGTGACTTTCACCAAGCCACCTGAAAAGTAGGTCAGTGGCTATACATTTTGAAGACAACTGCAGTGCTACAGCCAGAATTGAGTTAATCCTGACGTATATGATGAATATACCCCCTAACCTCGCTGCAGGGGACAGTCTGAACATAAATATATCTTCACTAATCTTTTCTCAACTGAGTATTTCTAAAGGGAAAGGCCTCATGACATTTTCTTTTTCATTAAATACCATGGGGCTAAATCTGTTGAGTTTGTTTGTTCGAACAGAGGCATCTAAATCCAGATTTAGCCTGTAAACTCTCAGGATGGGAGAGTAAAATTTCATGGAAACAGAAGAATATGAAATAACACCTAGCTTAAATTAATTTATATCTGCAATTCCTCTTCCCAAACTGAAACTGCAATTAGCTATACTCAGAGAAAGGACAGGCATCTCTTAGTGATGGTGCAGCTAATGAAATGTATAGATTTAGGTCTATGCAGCTACACAAAGTCACCATTAAAACCCTGAAGGAAAGCCTTGGCATATTCTAACTTACTGAGTTTCCCTAGAGTCATTCTTCCCCGCTGTATTTCACTTCAGCCTTGGTTTGTTGCTTTTAAATAGCTATTTTTAAAATTCTGAAATCTCTTTATAGCTGGCAGGCAGAAAGCGTAGGCTGCAGGCAGAGGGATGGGTAGGGAAGAGGGGGAAAGGAGGAAGAGCAAATCTGATGTACATCAGAACGAACGTAAACATTACATTACATAATGTAAACTTTTTTTGAAACAATATTAAAGCCCTTTTGGACAGAGCAGACACCAGGGGACAGAGCAGGGACAAATGCGTTGACTAAGCTTACACATACTGCATGGAGGCACTCTGAGAACAGTTCCCATTGAGTCATAAACCCTTGGACTAATGTGAGAAAAAAAAAGACAAATTATGTGTCAATAACTAAAAATAAAAATAGAAACATCTATATAGCCATAGGTTCCCTAAGATTGGGACTGATGGGTGGAGGTCAGGGGCTGTGCAAAGAATTTAGGTGGCCTCCCAGGTGATGGGTGCACAAGAACCCCTGGCGGGACAAGTGGCTTCAGAGGACTGACATGGGGCGTGAAGAAGAAGGAGATTGACAGGAAGAAACACAGCAGTGACAGACCCATTGCTCGAATAACATCCAGGCTTTGAAGGCTGCGTGTCAGAGAGGCTACAGAAAAATGGTGGCGGTGGCAGCCACCGGTGCCGTTGCCGGTGCTGTTGGGGCGACCAGCAGAGTGGGCAGAGGTGAGGGCAGCGACGGTCTGTCGGCCTCGAAAGGTTTTGTCCTGATGAGGAGGGGACTGGTGCTGGTAAGGAACAGCTTCTGTGCAGATCAGGAGCCTTTGCTGAGAGGTAGGGGCATGAACAAGAGGAGCAAAGCTATTCTCCAGGGGTTTCCTTTTGGTGAGAGAGATGCAAATATCTATTAAAAAATTTTAATTAGCTTGAAAATGAGGAGATTCTGGAGTGATCTGTCACAGGCTATAAATAGCACGGTTCAGAAAACAAAGTCCTAACAAAGATTCAGTGGATGGAAGCTGGAGCTGGGTAAGTTCAAGCTAAAAATAAAATGTAGATCTTGACCAGTGAAACAGCTTATGACAGGATGTGGTTAGCTTCTCTCTTGTGTAAAATCTTTAAATCAGGATTAGATTCCCTTCTTAAAGAAATACTCTCATTCAGTCAGCGTTCACCACTGCACTCCCAGGGTAAAGGGTACAATCCTAGGGAGTGGCGCTGAAGCCTACAATGATGCAGCCCAGCCTTTAAATCTCTAACTCTAGAAAAACCACCCTTGAGCAATATGTGATTAGAAGGGTTGAAAATGTGTATTAATCAACACTGAGAAGCTAATCAAAGTGGGTTGGTAAATCAGGCAACCATAAAGGACAAACTATAGGAACAAGTTATGTTTCAGTGCTGGGAAAATATGTAGGAAACAGAAGTGTTTCCAGAGAGTAACATTTCTCCTTTGAAACAGCCTTGTGTAGAATGACAAAATTATTGTAGGTTTTTTGTGGCGAATGCATACTGAAATGTTCCTCACTTGTGCATAGGTGCATAAATTGCAAAAGGTCTGTGTGCCGTAGGTCTACGTAGGATTACGGGATTGCCATTAGGGCGTATATTTTGAGCACAGAGAGTCACACTGAAAGTAGAGATGGGACTTGGGTCCTTCCTCTGCATAGCAAGATCATTTCTCTGAGTGAAGAATATCGGCTTCTGTGAGACACAGCTGAGCAGCTCCAGCTTTGCCCAACTGAGAAAAGCTGCAGATGAACTTGCTATAGGAAAGTAAACCCTAGAACCATGTAGATGCTTGTGGAATCCTCTCGGGATTTCGTCCCTAGTGTCTTAATGCATCTGGTTAATTGTCAAGTGCCAAGTCTACATTCATCAATTAAATGAGAATCATTACAAACTGTCTCACCCATTGTCACAGAGGCAAAGGTTCCTTTCAACTCTAATAAATTAAATTAAATTGGCTCAAACCCCGCAACTGGAGACAGATTGGCTTTGTGTTGAGAGGCATTAGTTTGATTGACACCTGTCTGGTTGACCAGGAATGGTTACCAGGATGAATAGCATCAGACAAAGGGGTTTTGTGAATTATGGGAGGGATTTTAAATGTACAGTCACACCATCAGCTGGTAGATGCAGTGCCTGAGAGAAGCATCCGACCAGTTATGTAGCATTACTGGTTTTAGGTTAGAATAAAGGAGACTTTTGACGGAGCTCCTAACGTGTCTAAATATGTGTAAATGTTATTGCTGTTGCACTTTCATCCATCTGTATTAGACGTATCAAGCAGGAAACAATGTGCGTCTGCACAGAGCAGCAACTCAGTAAGAAAGTCTATCTCACGTATGAGATTTTCTCCCTGTTTCTTCCCGGTTAGCAAAGGCTCCAGTGACCACCAACACCTACAGTTTGCCTTTGTCGCCAGGAAGCAGATCTAGCTGATCTTTTCCTTGTCTGTGTGTTTTTGAAAAGTCTTTTTTACCCTAACAGCTTCCTGCTCACCAGAGCTTCTCATTCTTTGACGGTTTCATCAGATCACTGTCTGTGAACGTAACCTCCCACACAGCGTTACTGGTAATTCACATTTGCTAAACCTCATCTGGGTTGAATATATCCTAAGCAACCGCTGCAGACTTGCGTTCGGTATGAGGAAGCTGTATTGCCACACCAACTGCCACGTGATCGTGTTCTGGCAGCAGACGGTTGCGTGTGAGTAAAGTAGTTGGCTCGGAGCAGTTCAGGATTGGTGCCGACAGTTCAGCTTCACAGCTGGTCCAGATCAAGGTGGTTTTACTTAAGCCATTGAACATTCTTCCACCTGAGGCTCTGGCACATGGGATTTCTGAGAAGAATGGGAAAAGCTTGAAAGATGTGCACGTTTTTAAAATTTACTCAACTGTTTTAAAGGTGCCCTTTGCTAACATATTGTGTAGTTGAATTACACAGCTGCTGCTACTTCAAAATACAGTTAAACAGGCTGCAATTTTGCAAACATTTAAAATTGAGAATAAATATCAAGGGAACTGGGTGGCTATGGTTATATGCAAATCAATCTCCCAACTTTATAAGAAAGGCTTAATGTTCTGAGTTGCTGTTACGAATTTAGGTACAAAAGAATTCAGAGTTACGGTAATCCAAAACCAGATTACTGAAGACTACATTACATCATAGAAATGTAAATGATTGTCAACTAAATACATTTAGTGTTGAGTTTTCTGGGCTAGTTCTTGTAGGATACCTCATTCTGAGAAACATTCAGTCACATTTAATCGCAGTATTTTCTTCTGGTCTCTGTTACTAGAATCCCTAGTCTAGAAGTAGTGATGTTGCTTCTGTCTTCCTTCCTTTTAATGCTTTTGGTGTGATTCTCATAGCAGAGACCAGGTGGGTGCAACCACAAACACACACCTCCGGCTAAGGAACAGAAGCGGTCTGCACAGGCGGTTTCATCAGGTGCGGTGGCAGATGGGGGTGACGGCTGATAATCTTGCGCTTGGGAACATGGTGCTTGTGGTTTTTCTCAGCGCTCTGAAGATAAGGGCTCATTCTAATGTATTTATTTCCCCTTCTCCTCTCAGTCATTTGAGTTCAACAGATTTTAGTGATTTGCCACTGACTTGTCCATGCCCCACAGACTGCCATGTCAGTAAGTAAGAGAGATTTGTATAGCAAAGCAGTTGGTGCTGGAGACACACTGTCTGTACCATTATGAGGAAGCTGTAGTTTTACAGGGTTTGCAATATGATTATGTAATGGCACCAGAAGTTTGCATCTTTCAGGGCGTGTTTCTGGACCAGGTCCAGTCTGGTCCTATGGTTTGAATGCCTGTTTGTTGTTGGAGCATGTTATGTGTCTTCTGTTTTATTTTCATCTGAGAGGAGTTAATCTTATACCCTCCAAGACCACTCCAGGATGACAAAAAAACCCAGCTGGCTAAGTACAATCAGAAGGCTCACTTCTGAACTGAAATGGCAATGTAGATGTGTAGACACTACCGTTATAATACACCAATCTTGCCTAGTAGAGTTGTGGACAAGTTTATTTTTAAAAGACAGAAAAAAAATTAATCACCATCTAGGTCTTAAAAATCTACAGTTTTGGAGATGAAGAGGGTACAACATTTGTTCTATTAATGAAAATGGAGGTAAGTCTAACAAGTGTAATATCACAGTCCACAGCTCCTGGTGCTCTTTCCCATAGGGTGGGACTTTCCAGGGACCTCCCTCCCTCTTGCTTATAAAAGGAGAGCAGCCAAAAAGGAGTTCTTGTTTTTCATGTAATAATTGGGATAGAATCCAGTGACCCAGGAGTAACTAAGCTGCTGTCCCAAAATCTTCTCACACAGATGGAAGCAGAAGAATGCGGTAACCATTCATAGTTCAGTGAGAAATCCAGGTGTCCAGGAGGTCAATGCTTAACTGTCAGCTTTAACAACTATTTCATTGCTTGTGCATGACACCCAAAGGAAGATCACAGGGATAGGGAATTCATGCCGATGACACTGCTGGGCCTGTGGAGCAGATTACACAAGAGGTCAACAAAATGAATTTATAGTAGCTTTTCTAAAGAACAGTATCAGTGGATGCATCAAAAAGTTTAACATGTTAAGAAAAGTAAATATTTCTTTGGGGAAGGCAAATCATATATCCAAAATGTACTGGAGCATGAGAAGAAGTCAACAAGCATTTGGACAATTCATACTGTTGATACATTCTACTTCAGATTTTCAAAAGCTATTTGAAAGAGCTTTTCAGCATAAGCTTCTAAAACCAAAGCTATTATGAGATGAAAAATGTTGATTCTCACCTGGATAACAAACTGTTTTAAAGATAACAAGCAAAGGGTAGGAATAAAGGCATTGGTTTTGCGGAAGGGAGAGGTCACTGGGGAGATAGAGCCCTGAAGAGATCTCTGTGAGAGCTGGTGCTGTTCAAGACATTTGTAACCGATCTGAGATGACTGGTGAATTGCAGGGTAAGGCTGTGTGATGATCCTAAGGTGCTCAAGTAGGAAAGGAAAAGGCCAATTCTGAATAGATACAGAATGAATAAGCTTGGTAATAAAATGGAAGATTAAATTCAATGTAGGTAAATGTAAAGTGATGAACATGGGAAAAAACTCTATATAAACAATGATGGGTTATGAATGAGTTGAACGACACAGGAATGAGATTTAAAAATAAATAATTCTCTAAAAATGCCCACTCAATACACAGTAGTGATCAAAAAAGCGAGTCTAATGTTAGGAATCACTAGGGAAAGGAATAAAGAAAAAATAAATTATTATTATTATTATGCAGAATATTAATCCACCTTTTGAATGCTGTACGCAGTTCTGGTCTCCCTATCTCAATATGTATAAAGTAGAACTAAAAAGGGCGTACAGAGGGAGAAAGGGAAGGAAGAAAGGAAGATAGAGAAGAAAGAGAAAGAAAGAAAAGGAAGGAAGGAAGAAAGGAAGAATGGAAGAAAGAAAGAGAAAGAGAAAAAGAAAGAAAGAAGGAAAGAAAGAAGGAAAGAAAGAAAGAAAAAGAAAGAAAGGACTGAGGGGAAACATAATGGAGTCTACAGAGTCATTAGTGTCACAGAGAAAGTGAATGGGGAATGATCGTTCCCTGTCTCAATATACGAAGTAAGAGACAACAAATGCAACTAGCAGACAGCAAATTCAAAACTAACAAAAGGAAACCTTTTTCATACAGGTTACTGTTTGAGCTTTGAAATGTTTTGCTACAGGGTATGTGGGATGTTAAAAATTATACATGGGTTAAAAAAGCAACTGGGATAAATTAATGGAAGAATAATCTATTGAGGGCTGTTAAGTACATGCTACGTATTAAGTACCTACCATCGGGTGCATTTAATAAGCTATTAAATACCACCTCTAGCTAAGGAAGTCCCTGAGCCACAACACACTGGAAGTTGGGTGAGACTTTCAGAGAAATACCATTACATGCTTGTCCTTCTCTCATCCCCTTCCTTTGGCATTTGCTATTGGTGCCTGATGGAGAGAAGAAACTGGGTTAGGTGGACCTTTGATCTGGCCCTACGTGGTCACTCTTATGTCCAGGGTGACGTTTGGAAGATGCTACCTGTGAGACTGAGAGATGGCAAAGCCAACAAAGACAGCAGTGGCTTGGGTCCAACCTGCACCTCACCAAGGAGAAGCCATGCTCTAGGGGCTGGTAAGTCTTTGAGTGGGCAGGACATGTGTACTCTGACAAGGATGTGTATTTTGGCATCTGTGTTAGGAATTCTTTTTTTGAGGGGCATAGCTCACAGAGAACTAGTGCCATTTTCACCTTCCCAGAATAAGCCATGGAAAGAAACACTGAAAGATACGCTTTTCTTATTATATTAGCAAAGGCATGGCTCTCCCACAGATGAAATTCTGTAATGACATATTAATTTCTCACACACTAAGTTTATGCCTGTGAGGATGAAAGAATAGCTCCTGACAGTGACACCTATATGCAAAGACATGATCAAAAGTATCTTTTCTATTTTCAATATCTAGCATGCTCTACACATTGCTATTCAATACTACATTCCAGCTGTTATCCATAAATTACTTCAGCTATATTCCCTTCTTTAATGGTAAAAGCACACTCCTTAACAAAAACTGGCTGCCAAAACAGTGTATTCCATTTTGAATCAATTAATTTTATGTGCACATCTAGACCCACAATAAAATGTATGTGGAATAATTGTCTGCTGGAGTAGAGTTTATGCCTAACACCCAAAGTAATTAAAACTACATGAGGACAATTTTGACAGTGTACTTTATCATCAGGACTTATTTTCCCATCACAGTCTCAGAGGGCAATCTGATAGCCATGTAAACAATTAATCACCTATGAATGAGCAATGAAAGCTTTCTCAGAAGTCCAGAGATTTCATTTCCTAGCAAGCGCATTGGTACATAGCAACAGCAACATTAGTAAAAGTGCCACAAATATCATGTGAGAGGCTGTCGTTGGTGGAGAAGCAGAGGAATTTGGCTCCCTTTGCTCTCCAAAAAACTCCAGCCAGCTCTCCTCTGGCCACCTGAACAGAGGAGCAAAAGTGATGAGTTATACCATGCAACACAAGTTGCTCCCACACGAGGAAGACATGTTTTTAATCCATCAGGCCATCATTTATTTGATGACATGAGTGCCTGAAGTAGCTAATATGCAGCATCTGCCTTGGTATGAAGATGCATGTGCACTCAACTTGGATTCACCAAGGGAACTAGGTAGAGTTCCCCTCCTCCTTGTCCTCCTGCTGGCCCCTGTCTCAGGTCGCATGCTGTGCACCTAGTCCTGCAATGTGGTAGCAACCTGCTCCGCCGTGTCCTCATCTGGCCCCGAATGCTGCGTGTTTCCAGAAAAAGATGAAGAAAGCAGCGGCCCTTTTCAGCTGTTATACATGGTGGTTGCTCCCCAGAAGTACTTCTCTCAAGACCACATGTAGCGAGAAAGAGGAGGACAAGCTATTCAAACAAACTGCATACTAAATGCAGAGCAGGCATCTGCTTATGGCACCCTGAAGATTCATTCTTGTCGGATCAACATACTTGTGTCTTGTATCTGCGTGGAGGTCAGGAAGACGCCGAATACGTTAAAGGTTAATGCATGTGAGTCGGGCCGCCAATGTGCTGTGGATGGAGGCTGTGCTGCTCGTCCTGTGACACAGCTGCAGCATTGTGTGGTGGTGGAGGAATTTCAGCACGCCATAAATCTGCCAGAGATGTAAAGCTGTGTGTCGGAACCTGATCCTCTGCAGCACTTGGACAAACGTGTAGGGGTCCTCCCACTGCGATAAGAGAAGTGTCTAGTATTGTAGCCAGAGCACAGCAGCTTTGGTCCTCGGTTGTTTAAACTTCATCAAAACTTGTTCTGGCTTTGGCTCCCTCCCTCGAGTTTCTCCCATTCCTGCCGCTGTCAGAGAAGCATTACTGGGAGTAATCATAGAATCATAGAATCANTAGGGAACAGGTCCCTGGAGAGCCTGGGATAAACAGAGCTGTAAGGACAGAGTCCTTGGAGAGAGCTGTGTACAAGTTCACCTTTATCCTTGAAGGTAGATACTGGAAACTGAGGAGTGCTGGGAGGACAGAGACTGGTGAGCTTTGTTTTGTTTAGAAAAATGTATTTGAGCAGAGATAAGCAGAAAGGCAGTCTTTATCATGGGAATGTAATCACCAAATACAGTTATTACCTTTTCAAAATCAGAAATTCATAAAATTCTACTGGGCTTTTTTTTTTTCCCCAAAAAGTGGATGCCAAAATATCTGCATCTAAATAAATGACTGATCCTCTGAATTCATGGGTGCTTAGCTTTGTTGACAGACCATTGACCTTCACTTTTAAAAGTTCTACTAATTGTACTGTGGCTAGTTTAAAATGCAAAGCTGTGCACAAATCTGCTGAAGCAGAATTTGTAACAGGGCTTTTTGCTGCTACAGCAGCAGTTAGCAGGAGTCGAGTGAACTTAACCCAGTCTGGCAGTGTTTCTGTGAGCAGTGACTGCAATGCAGACATACTCACAAGGAATAGAAGGAGTGGCTGCGGATGATGAAGAGGCGTTAGGGTCTAACCCACATGCCAGAGATTTGCTATGACACCAGGCAATTGCTTAAACCCCAGTATTTCCTGAGGTGTCTCCCAAACATGTTCCTCATTTTTAAGCACTGCAGGCAGCTGGATTTTCCATCCCTTTCTGAGCTGGGCAGCAGCGGAGGGGCTCTGGCTGGGTACAGCTTGACCCTGCTGGGTGCATCTAATCGAGCCTGGAGAGGGGCCAAGCAGAAGTGATAGCTGAGGGCAAGGCGAGCTTGGGTGGAAAGAGTGCCATGAGCTGAGAAGGCAGGTTTCAGTGTCTGGCCCGTTCTCTGCAGGTTTCACTGCTGTTTTATTAATTGGCTGTGTAAAGGGGTGCCCTGTTTGGAAAGGCTTGAAGGAGACCTAGGGTGGTCTTAGTCCACCTTGAGAAGGTGCTCAACTAGTTTAAAGTGCCTGCCTTGTAAACCACTGTAAATGAGGAAAACAGAATAGGGAAGCAAAGCACGTCCTCCCCATCCATGATGAGGGCACAGAGGTCAGAAACTAACTGTGCGAAAGAGAACTGTATTAGACAGAGAAGTCGAGGGTTTTTATACGTATGAAAAAACCACACTGATTTATATTCTTAAAATTCTAATCTGCAGAAATATGAGATCAAGATGCTCTCTAGTTGTGAAGGCTTTTTGTGTCTTTTAGGGCAGAAACCCCAGAGATTTGTTTAGAAACATAAAACAGAAAAGCAAAGAAGGTCCAGAAATTAACTATTTCTTTATGAGGACTTGTTAATTCTCAATTAAGATGCAGTGTAAAAAGAGTTTGCTCTGTACCCACATCATTTATTTACTGAACGCTGCTTCCCTAGTTAAAAATGGCAGAGCAGACCCATTTATATAGTCACAGTTTTATAACTCCTTATGTGTAGCATGTCTCGACTGGCAAAATCACTGTACCTTATGCAGACAATATGAAACCAGTTGTTCATCATCTCTTGGAAGATGGAACCTCCTTTTCTTTAAAGAGAACCATTTTGAGTAGAAAAAGAAAAGCTCATTGTAATTTATAAATAAAAGCCAGATATTTTCTGCATGGATCATTGTATTTAGATGCAAATGTAGCCTTTGGATCGTGCTCCATTAGATGCACGGGGTAGTGCTTCTGAAAGGCTATTGTTGATTTCTGCAATATTCAATTTATATAATATGAATTAAAAAGACAACCCCACAACACTCAGCTAGTGTTGTGGTGTTATAGGCATTTAAACTCACTGCTAGATGTCTTTTAAATTCAGTTTGTATACTCCACTGAGTCCATAGAATGGGCAGATCTACAGTATGCATGTATAGTAGAGGCGTACTATTCCCTTTATGTAGATGTCTTTGATTCATAGCAGAAATTAATTTCCGAGTTATTTGGAATTGTAAAGCTCAGTCTCTTTGCCAGTTAATTGCTACACTAGCTTATGCTTCACACCATATGGAAACACCCTTTTAAATATGCAAAGAAAAAAGCTAAAAATAAATCACAGCTGCTGTTAGATGGATGTCTAAAGATACAGCCAAGGGAGAGAAAAAAACCAGAACCGTCTTGGTTCAAATACAGCTAAACTGCTTTTAATACTGAAAAGTTCTCTTTCTGTTCTCCAAATCAATGTTCATTAATAGTATCCAGAACAGAGGACTTTTGAATTTAAAACAGAGATAACACCAGTAATTACGACATGCAGTTTCATAGCTGTAATATTTTCTTACTCTCGGTTACTTTAATGATTGCTGTAATAATTGTATTTTGCTTATAAGGACCGACTTATATCAACACATGTTTCTTACTGGTACGTTCAATTTAAGTCCAAACCACAGTCTTAAACAACATAGAGCTCTGTAGGTGGAAATGAGTTTTACCTTTGCAGCAGTAATTGTTCCTGACCGGTAATGGTAGCTTGACCTCACTCACACAACAAGATCAGGTGAATATATTGGGCCCTGACATGTTATCTCTGATTTCCTACAACCAGCAAAGTCCAAATCTGAGAAACACTTTACTACATTGTGTGTGTTATCCAGAACAGATCTGTGATGGAAATATCTCATTTATTTCACAGTCCCCGTTATCCTGCATAATGCCTGCCTCACCCAAAAAGCAATTTTTTGCCTGTGCCAGATTTGTGGATACACACAGCACAGGAGTGTCAGTGAGCAAGGGGAAAGGAAAACCTTTTCACTCCCACCTTCCGTCTTAAACTGCTAAAAAACTGCAGTATTTTTCTCACTTGAGGGGTCTAAACGAAGCATAAGCGTAACCTCCCTTTCACTTGCGGTCTTCGCCATGGCCTCCCATCCCTCTTTGTAAGAATGGAAAACAAGGGCTGGGCCCTGCCCGCCCTTTCCCATGGCCGGCAGCAGGGCTGGCTCAGCTTCCCTGCTGCAAGGGGAGGGAAGGGGTGAGGATGCAGGGCTGGGGCCAGGGAGAGGGGTGGCACAACTGCGGGTGACAGCAGGGCAGGCACATATGGCTGTGCGCTGACTGCAAAGGCAGCCTTGGTCACGGCGGCAGGTAGGACGGTGTGAGCTGATGTGGCAGAAGTGGTCTCACTAGGAAAAAGTTATTTTTAGTTCCTGGTCCATCTGGCCACTTGGTCTACCCGGACCTGTGGTGACTGCTGCGGGAATAGCGGGGCTGAGATCAAGGGGGAGAAGAGGGAACCGCTTGCAACAGCCTCGCCACGGAGAAAATGCTTTGGGACTCCCTNCTTCGCCATGGCCTCCCATCCCTCTTTGTAAGAATGGAAAACAAGGGCTGGGCCCTGCCCGCCCTTTCCCATGGCTGGCAGCAGGGCTGGCTCAGCTTCCCTGCTGCAAGGGGAGGGAAGGGGTGAGGATGCAGGGCTGGGGCCAGGGAGAGGGGTGGCACAACTGCGGGTGACAGCAGGGCAGGCACATATGGCTGTGCGCTGACTGCAAAGGCAGCCTTGGTCACGGCGGCAGGTAGGACGGTGTGAGCTGATGTGGCAGAAGTGGTCTCACTAGGAAAAAGTTATTTTTAGTTCCTGGTCCATCTGGCCACTTGGTCTACCCGGACCTGTGGTGACTGCTGAGGGAATAGCGGGGCTGAGATCAAGGGGGAGAAGAGGGAACCGCTTGCAACAGCCTCGCCACGGAGAAAATGCTTTGGGACTCCCTATCCTCAGTCATCCTGCTCTTCCCCATTCTCTTTCTTCAGACCCAGCTAATGCTGCTGGGAAACTAAAAGCAATCCCTAGCAGGCAGAAAAAAGAGACATTGCAGAGATAGATAACAGTTTCTGGGAAAACATGCTCTGGAAACTATCTTAGCAGCTAAAGAGGAGCAGCAGCAAGTCCCAGATTAATAAAAAATGCATGCAAGTTTATCACAGGGACAACCTGGCAATAACAGAGCAGATCCCCATGCAAAAACCTGCTCCTGCTCTTCCTCAAGTTGGTAACAAAACTTACATTGACAGTTGCCTCCATCCAATGTAACACCAATAGAAATTTTGAAACTTCCAGTTTTCCACTAGTTCAACATTTTTTGTGTATCTGGAGCAGTCTTCAAAGTAAAATTGCCCGCTTCCAGCAGAAAGCAATGACTGACCTTACCCACCATGACCTCAGTCAGGTTGCAGCTAGCGAAGCGAAGCTAGGGAAGCAGCTGGGTTGCAGACCCAAGAGCCTCATCTGCAAAAAATGTCAGGTATATCACTGAAATGATAAAAGATTGCTGGTTAGTAGAGTCCTCCAGGATGCACGTCTGATTGTCAGATGAGGAAGTTGAAGCAGGAGTGCATGAAAAAACTTTGCTGTCCTCAGTTTCAGACTTGCCTGTCATAGTGAAGAGCAGGATGAGGTGCTTGGGCAGTATTTTGTCCCTTGTGAACAGACACCTATGACTGAGGCTGGCTGCCTGCTGACTTCACTGCTTCAAAACCTTCATGTTTTCAGCCAGATTGCAATGAATAATTTTCCAAAGTAGTCTCTATCCTATTTCTCCTTACTTAACTCATCTCTTTCCGGTGGGGAGTGGGATTATTTTGGAGTATTACATCCCCCGTTGCAGAAGCTGATCCCATGTCACCCCAACTCACTTCAGTCTTCACTCCCAGCTCCCTTACTCATGTCTCAAAACAGGGCTGCAGGCAAGTGCTGTCCTGGAGATGCTTACCGAGGCAGGCAGTTCCGAAAGTGCTGACAAAATCTTCTGCCGCAGCCATTTCCCTGTTCTAAACCCAGAACTTCTCCCTTCGACACTAGATGCAAAACACGGTTTGTGGGAAAGCCCAATTCTTGATGTTCATTTGGGGCTCGTGCTGTGGGGGTCGTGAGTGCACTCACAGGCAGGGCAGCCTTCCCTGGGCCCCTGAGCAGCACAAGCCTCATACCTGAGCTGAGGTGTGCCTGTGCTCAGCCCTCTGCCTGACGTGGCTTCCCCGCTTGCCCCAGATCCTACTCAATACAGACGTGTCTGGTGATCCCTGGACTGCATCCGAGCCCATCACCATCACTGGCCATGCCCTGCTCTCCTTGCTGGGCACAGGCGCACTGCGCCCCATCAGTGCAGTGCTGCCCGGCTGGCTGGGCTGTCACCTCCAGCTCTCTGCTCTCAGGCAGTGCCGTTCCCTCTCTCTCCGCAGGACGGCTGTGGACACTGCCCTCCAGAAAGGCCTGGGTCGCTATGAATTTCAGAGGGTTTCCATAAATGCACCCCTGATTCTGCTGATAGAGCTCTTTGCATCCTTCCCAGCCAGAACTGGCATCACTTACCAACTGTGATCGTTGCTCATTTCAGATCCGTACTAGTACCAGAAAATGAATTATAAAAGCCTTGCTCTGGCAGGCATCAAGCAGAGCTAGAAAGCATATGTGCAGCTTGCTTCAGAGACTCCTCAACTACAGCACACGGTTTTATTCTGTCTTTAAGGTTTTTCTTCATCGAAGGCACTGTGCAAGTCATGACAAATGAGTCTCTCCTTAACAAACAATTTGTATCAATTAACAATACTTCACTTGATACTGACAAGCCTCAGGGCTTTGCCAGTTATGTGATGTTTTTGAATTATGCTTTTGTGCTGGTTTTTGCCTGGGATACAGTTAATTTGCTTCACAGTAGCTAGTACAGGGCTGTGTTTTGGATTTGTGCTGAAGATAGCGTTGATAATGCAGAGATGTTTTGGTTATCACTGAGCAGTGCTCACACAGAGCCAAGGCCTCTTCTGCTCCTCACCCCACCCCAGCAGCGAGGAGGCTGGGGGTGCACAAGGAGCTGGGAGGGGACACAGCCGGGACAGCTGACCCCAACCAACCACAGGGATATTCCACACCATATGGCATCACACTCAGCATGTAAAGCTGGGGGGAGAAGAAGGAAGGGGAGACATTCAGAGCAATGGTGTTTGTCTTCCCAAGTAACCGTTACGCGTGATGGAGCCCTGCTTTCCTGGGGATGGCTGAACACCTCCCTGCCCATGGGAAGTGGTGAATGAATTCCTTGTTTTGCTTTGCTTGTGTGCGTGGCTTTTGCTTTACCTATTAAACCGTCTTTATCTCAACCCACGAGTTTTCTCACTTTTACGCTTCTGATTCTCTCCCCCATCCCAACCAGGCGGAACAAGTGAGCAGCTGTGTGGGTCTGAGTTGCCGGCTGGGGTTAAACCACAACAGCCTTCAGACATATTCAATCTTTTCTGATGGGGAGAGCTGACCACTGGGACAGGTGCTTTTACCATTTGCTTTTCTTGTAGTGATTCCACCCAATACTGGCATGAGCCCAGCTGCCAACAGAGTCTCCTTCCAGCTACCATGTAGGATCTTCACTGGTCTCTGCAGCCAAATTAGCCAAACAGCCTGCAGGAGTCCATGCTGTTGACCATAACCAACCCTTGGGTCCAAACTGGTGCTGCCATAAAGCAGGGCAGGCATATCAGATTTTAGGGATCGTATCATCCTGTTCCTGCTACTGTGGTGCACATTGCACAGTTTGTCTGTTATTTCTTAACCCTCTGACATGTCAAACTAATGCGCTCTGGTTATGTGGTCTCCT
>VZSC01003846.1:125351-137405 GCA_013398225.1 Steatornis caripensis
TGCCCGGCTGGCTGGGCTGTCACCTCCAGCTCTCTGCTCTCAGGCAGTGCCGTTCCCTCTCTCTCCGCAGGACGGCTGTGGACACTGCCCTCCAGAAAGGCCTGGGTCGCTATGAATTTCAGAGGGTTTCCATAAATGCACCCCTGATTCTGCTGATAGAGCTCTTTGCATCCTTCCCAGCCAGAACTGGCATCACTTACCAACTGTGATCGTTGCTCATTTCAGATCCGTACTAGTACCAGAAAATGAATTATAAAAGCCTTGCTCTGGCAGGCATCAAGCAGAGCTAGAAAGCATATGTGCAGCTTGCTTCAGAGACTCCTCAACTACAGCACACGGTTTTATTCTGTCTTTAAGGTTTTTCTTCATCGAAGGCACTGTGCAAGTCATGACAAATGAGTCTCTCCTTAACAAACAATTTGTATCAATTAACAATACTTCACTTGATACTGACAAGCCTCAGGGCTTTGCCAGTTATGTGATGTTTTTGAATTATGCTTTTGTGCTGGTTTTTGCCTGGGATACAGTTAATTTGCTTCACAGTAGCTAGTACAGGGCTGTGTTTTGGATTTGTGCTGAAGATAGCGTTGATAATGCAGAGATGTTTTGGTTATCACTGAGCAGTGCTCACACAGAGCCAAGGCCTCTTCTGCTCCTCACCCCACCCCAGCAGCGAGGAGGCTGGGGGTGCACAAGGAGCTGGGAGGGGACACAGCCGGGACAGCTGACCCCAACCAACCACAGGGATATTCCACACCATATGGCATCACACTCAGCATGTAAAGCTGGGGGGAGAAGAAGGAAGGGGAGACATTCAGAGCAATGGTGTTTGTCTTCCCAAGTAACCGTTACGCGTGATGGAGCCCTGCTTTCCTGGGGATGGCTGAACACCTCCCTGCCCATGGGAAGTGGTGAATGAATTCCTTGTTTTGCTTTGCTTGTGTGCGTGGCTTTTGCTTTACCTATTAAACCGTCTTTATCTCAACCCACGAGTTTTCTCACTTTTACGCTTCTGATTCTCTCCCCCATCCCAACCAGGCGGAACAAGTGAGCAGCTGTGTGGGTCTGAGTTGCCGGCTGGGGTTAAACCACAACAGCCTTCAGACATATTCAATCTTTTCTGATGGGGAGAGCTGACCACTGGGACAGGTGCTTTTACCATTTGCTTTTCTTGTAGTGATTCCACCCAATACTGGCATGAGCCCAGCTGCCAACAGAGTCTCCTTCCAGCTACCATGTAGGATCTTCACTGGTCTCTGCAGCCAAATTAGCCAAACAGCCTGCAGGAGTCCATGCTGTTGACCATAACCAACCCTTGGGTCCAAACTGGTGCTGCCATAAAGCAGGGCAGGCATATCAGATTTTAGGGATCGTATCATCCTGTTCCTGCTACTGTGGTGCACATTGCACAGTTTGTCTGTTATTTCTTAACCCTCTGACATGTCAAACTAATGCGCTCTGGTTATGTGGTCTCCTCACTGCTACCCCTTTTTGTGATTGCCAGCCCTGAGTTTAATAATATGGGGAAGTAAATTGAAAATTTTCTTCTGAATTGTGCAAGTATGGATGCAAATGAAGGACATGAAACTTGGGAAAAGATCCTTAGGGGACAGCAGTAGCTGGGGCAGGCTGTGACATGGAGACCATGCAGAAGAGTGCACGGAGACAGCTGATGCAGCCTCTCTGGATACTCTCTGCAGTCCCCAGGTCTTGGGGACAAGGACATACGTAAGCACAGACTGCTGCTTCTTCATTGTAGGACAAAAGGACTGCAGTGGAAATACACGTTGCCAGGCCCTCCCTGCCTTCACAATGAACATGTCATGCTGTTCTTATTTTGATCTTAATAAGCATCACCTAAAAAATCTCTTCCTTTATGTCATCCTTGCTCTGCTTGAATAGCTGCTCCAGGAAGGACTGCTTGAGAAAAGAGGAATGTCTTTTAATTCTCAGCCTAAGTATACTTATATCTATTGTGCAAATGTTGGCATGTGTCAACATTGTCCTTTCTCTGAAGAGTTCCTGCTCCACCTCCATTGCACAATTATAGGCAACAAGTGTACTCCTCCTCCTACCCTCCCCCCGTTATTAGGATGTCCAAATTAAAGGCTGCCAGCTTTCTGTCATAGAAGAGCCTGCCCCCTCCCCTTCCTCCTCCTGCCTGTTTCACCTACTCTCACGACCAGAGACGTGTCCAGTCGGCATGGCTCTTCGCAAGGCCCCATCCTTGCAAACACTTCCTGCAACCTCATTTGCTTTTTATATGATTGCCTCCCATGGTGGTTCATAGTCATTCTCCAGTCAGTTGGCAAACACGTGCCTTCCTCTCTGGCTGGTAACAACAAGGTCCATTGGTGTGTGTGGCTTTTGCTTTGCCTATTAAGCTGTCTTTATCTCAACCCACAAGTTTTCTCACTTTTACTCTTCTGATTCTCTCCCCCATCACAACCAGGGGGAGTGAGCGAGTGTCCGCTTGGACAACGAGGTCCACTTGTTGTCACATGGTTTTTGTTATTCTCAAATATATAGTCTTTAATTTTATTGAAGTTCACCCTGTCTCTACTACTGCAGTACTGAAGTTCATCTGCTAATTCCAACAGGATATCCAAGCCTCCCCTCTTTTCGTATTACCACCCAGCTTCATGACATTAACAAATCTCGTCAACACTGCTCTTATTTATTGTGCTGAAATCTTTAATGGAAATGTTAAAGAAAATGGGTCTTAAGATTGAGGAATTTCTACTATTAATATCTCCCTGATTTCATGTTTTCCAGTCACTCCTGCTCCGTTTACTCTTCAGACCTGAGATAGCAAGCACTGACTGCAGAGCTTGTGCACACAGAGCAGGACCTTCATGGAGCTGTGCAAAGAGGGCAGGACCAGCCCAGGATGCCCGCAACTGAGATCTGGCAGGCGGTGTCTTTGTTACAAGCCAGCACCAAGTCAGTCTGATGCCAACCAGTGAACGGTAGATATAGTGGTGGTGAAAGTTTCTAAGGTGATTACCAATGTGTTGTGGCTGCAAAATGGTTGATTATCCTATCATTCCTGCAGTGACAGCCAGCTTCAGGAGAGGACATTCCCAAAGTGCCACTGACAGTGTTCATAAATGTTCCTTTCCTATACACACGGCAGTTGTGCTACCGAGATTCTGTGGACACATCAGTGTGAAAGAGTAATACAGTTGAGGATGGTTTAGTTGGTCAGGAGGGCAAATTTGGCTGCTCCTGTGCTAGCAGATTCAAGTTTGCCCAGCATGCCTCCAAATATCTATTCTAGTAAACCATTAGACCGATCCCTGGCCCACGCCTGGCCCATCGCAGCAGGCACGCTTCCTGAGTAATGCCTGGGCACGGTTGGAGAGGCGTAGGTGGTTTGTGTGCAGCAGCCCTGATTTGGAGGATGAGACAATTTATTAGCATAGATGTAAGCCATTCAATGCCAGCTGGCCTCAGCACCTGGGAGCACTCCTAGGCATGTCTAATTTATTATTATAGACACAGCCTTTGTGAATACTGCTGTGGGATGCCTTGGCAGTGTGCACAGTGCTATGCGGCCCAGATCTATTTGAATATGAAAGCATCTTTTTGCCTTTAAAAAATACGAGTATGTGCTGATACTTCAGGAGAGTTCGGTGTACTCTCTACTAGCCTGGCTTATGAGGCCACTCCCCGCTATGAGAGCACCTGGCAGGAGATGGCTCAGTTGTGCACTGAGCTGCTGCTTAACGGACGTACAACCAGTATTAGGCAAACGGAAAGCAAAATGGCACTGTTTGTAACCCAGCTGAGGTGCCAGGAAGCCCAGTGCCCTTCAAAGTAGTGAGGTGGGAGGTAAATGGCACAACATGTACAAGGATAATGCAAAGAGCTTTCGCCGGCATGGACTTAGGACACCATCAGTCCGCAGGGCTGGCACAGGCAACTAAAAAGCTCATCTGTCATCACTGGGAGCAGTCCAGAAGAGGTAGGCATTGCAAGGGCTTTGTGTGCCTGCANTCGCCGGCATGTACTTAGGACACCATCAGTCCGCAGGGCTGGCACAGGCAACTAAAAAGCTCATCTGTCATCACTGGGAGCAGTCCAGAAGAGGTAGGCATTGCAAGGGCTTTGTGTGCCTGCAGCTTTGTGTGGCAAGTGCCGGTGCACTGGGAAATAGGGTGAGGAAATGTGATGCTGTATTACTTTGTCACATCCGTGCCAACTGGCAACTGCTTTATGTAATTACGAGATCTATTAAAAGTTTGGATCAGCCTGCCCGCTTCTTGTGTTTTCTTAAGTACTTATCTACCAATGGAGTGTGGGACTAAGGTCTTTATTAAAGCAGGTAAAAGATGTTTAAGAAGAGTAAATATAACTTTGTGAAGAACTAAGTAGACAGTAAGCAAAATTTGCAAATGGCAGCAAAATGCCTGCCATGCTACCTGTGGAGAGGATCCCGACCCCACACAGTGCCACCTCCCCAGTGGTGGGGTTACATGTTATCAGTATTTCTGCTCTTCTCCCTCCTGCTGCGGTGGGCAGAAGAAAAAGATGCCCAAGCCCCTCCTGACTGCCCTCCTGTCCAGCACAGCATTTTCCAGGGTGTTTCTCAGGTCTAGGGTGCAGTAGTACAGAAGTGATGCTGGAGAGATCTGCTGCGGAGCCCCCTCTGCTCCTGCTTCCTCACCCTCCAGTGACACTCTGATACCCTCCCTGGCCATCAGGAACCTCTCCCCATCTCTTCTAGCTCCTTGCTCACTGAGGTGGCTGAGCTCAGACCCAACCTGTAGTTTCTTGCAGTTTCTTTTCCTTCTTCCTCTCGCCTGGTGGATGAATTTCCCCAAAGCCTCAGTGGCTGCCGTAGTCTAGAAAAAGTGCAAATCCTGATATACGACAAGGGAAACACAGTATTTTCATTGTCCAAGGAAAGTAATAAGAGAAAATACATTTTCATATTCTTTTCTGTAACAAGGTCACAGCTAGATACCTCTGACAGTTGTTCAACGAGCTTTTATTTCTTCTTTCAATGTGTACCTACCAGAAGCATTTGCCTCCTAGGTTATTAGCTTGCAGAAAAAATTGCAATGGCTTATTGTGGTGTGTTGACACTGGCTGGATGCCAGGTGCCCACCAAAGCCGCTCTATCGCTCCCCTCCTTGGCTGGACAGGGGAGAGAAAGTATAACAAAAGGCTTGTGGGTCGAGATAAGGGCAGGGAGAGATCACTCAGCAATTACCATCACAGGTAAAACAGACTTGATGGGGAAAAATTAATTTAATTTTATTACCAATCAAATCAGATTAGGATAATGAGAAATAAAAACTAAATATTAAACAACTTTCTCCCACCCCTCCCTCCTTCCCAGGCTCAACTTCACTCCCGATGTCTGTCCCTCCTCCCCGCTCAGCGGTCCAGGGGGACAGGGAATGGGGGGTGCAGTCAGTTCNATGCTAAATTGGAAAAGGCAATATTTTCTCAGTTCTCACATAAAACTGTTTCTGTGTGTCACGGAGGCACCCACAGAATAGGCAGGGCGGGCACTCAAAATAAGATTTATTCTAAACAAAATTACTTAACACTCTGATAAACAATAGTAAACCCCAAGTTCAGATGCCAGGCAGGAATAATACTACACATCCGACTTAAGAGTTCCTAAGTTTTCATGAACAATCCTTTTGGATGATGACCCAGAATGCATAGTTACTCACCTATAAGTTGAGGGCTCTCAGTCCCAGGGAAGTTACCTTGGGTGGTGTCCTGACCCAAGGGGAGAGTCCCTGATTGTGGACCCGCTGCTCTGAGGAGGAATGACTGAAATTGGCTCTCCAACGGGGCTCCATTTGTACCCTAGTCCAGTCTGACCTGGGGTCAGTCCTGATGTGCTGGGGTCCCCATCCTCCAGGCGCTGTGGGCCTGGAGCAAAAAGGAAAGGGTGAGAAAGAATCAGGTTTCAATGGTTGGAAAGCCCCTAGCTCAGGCCGGGGTGGGTGCACCTGCCACAAACTGTGGTAAAAAGCCTGTGCCTTGGTGGTGGAGCAGCGAATCAACGGATGAAGAAGGACTGCAAGTTCCAGGAGGGAGTAAGAACTGCTGTGACTCCTTTGAGTTCAAAATTGTGTGGCTTCATCAGCCAAGAATGAAAAAATGTAAGCAAACATAAACAGGATGCTGACCTGTGATACAGAAGCCCCTTCACAACAGATCTTGTTCCTGTTTGGCCCTGAGCTTCCCCCCCAGCTCCCGCTCAGGGAGCACATGGAGGGACCAGGTACTTCTCTGGTGACTTTTCCAGTCAACACAGCCAACAGAGTTCGTAACCGAGAACACCCAGGGCACAGCCTGAATGCTAGTGTTAGTCTAAACTCAGGATGTAATATGTGTCGATCGATAGAAAACAAATATACAATCACTTCTGTTAAATCTGACATTTTAAATACTTAAAAAGAGTATTCAGTTAAAGCCTAGTAGAAAAAATCCCTAGTTGCAGGCTTAGATATTAGCTCTCCACCATCTGGGATTGCACGTGCTAATGATGGCAGAGGAACACATTACTTCTTCCCTTGACTGAGACAAAAGCCATCCCATAGCAAATAATAGCTACCAAAATGATTTCAATCACTAGTGATGAGATTACATGCAATATTTCTCCAGCCAGCATCAGCTTGGCATCTGCTGTGACTCCAGTGCTACTGATCCACTTCCTTCTCCAATTTGTTCTTAAGTTTACCGAAATGACCTTACAGATGCTTGCATGCTTGCTTCCAGGATCTGTCCTAGGGCTGAGGTCCAGTCCTGCTTCCTCTTCTTTCAGCGCCTTGTCCAAGGCTGCTACTAGTCTCATCCTCCTTTAAAAATGCATTTGGTAGGCTATAATAGACCTTAAAGCATGGCTGCAGGGCCCATGCTGGATGAAGCCCTTGTCAAACTTGGATTAAGGAAATTATCACTGATGTCTTTGCAGCCAGGGTCCAAAACACCAATCTGAAACAAATTTTATGTTTATGGACAGATGGTGTAATGCAGTGTGGGTAAAAGCCAGACCAAAGCCAGTGTTAACACTACAAGTAACCCAATGAGGACAGAGAAGCTTCAGTCAAAACTCTTTCACAAGGTTTTAGGTCTCTTTTTGCACATAGCATCCCTGTGTGTTGCAGCCCTTCGGGGCCTACCGCACCAGTGCAGTAAGGTGAAGGGCTCTGAGGAAGGCTTGTGTTGGAGAGAGTAAAAGACATCTGCCAAGCTACTTACAGCATGCACACGTACAAATATTCATTGGCCAACAGGCTGTTTTTGCCACAGGGAGAGGGGAACAAGGTGCCTACATAGACTCCTGTGCGAATATAATGAAATCATTGAGCACAGGAAAAGGGGCCTTTTTCTCAATGGGGCATGGGGAGCAGAGACAGCAGAGGATCCTAGTTTTAAGGATCCTGATAGGAACTAACGGTAGGATACATGAGCATCAAGCTGATCATGGTTGCGCAGCATGTTTTGTCCTTACGTGGCTAGGAGAGCAAGGTCAGCCTTGTCATGCCATAGTAACATCACTGGGTATTAAGCTTTCGTTAAAGTAGGGGGAACTTAACTGCTAGTATAGATGACATGGATCTGATTCTCTTCTCCTTATCTAAACTTAGTTAGGACACTGTTCTTTGGGGAAGAAACAGGACTGCATTAGTAGGTGTGAGAGCTTAAGGATCAGATTTGCAGGGCATGACGCCATGGGGAGCTGGCTGTGGTAGTGCAGTGGAACAATCAGTAATGGTTGTAAGCTGGTCTATGAGCACAGACCATGCTGGCATTTCAAGCGTGAGGACAGATGAACAAGCTTCATGCTAGGATTTCTCAATTTGCCTAGGAGAACTTCTATGTTGCCATTTTGACCAGTATGTATCATTGCAATGCCGTAAGTACACAAGCATAGCTGTGTGCGTGGCTTAGCATTCAAGAGCAAAACTGGCTTTGCTTCTATACGATGAGTATTTTACCTTGATCAATTTACACTTAATCATGGAAAAATCAAGAAAAATGGTAATACTAGTCTTTTTCTGGCTGATTGTAGCTAACGTTTTCTCTGCTTTTTGACTTACGGCCTGGGAGGAATGGTTTTACTGCCATTGAACCATAAGGGGAAGAGGCAAAGTAAAGAACAGCTGGGTGTAATGAACTGGAACAGATGTAGGTATTAAAGCAGTGTGTACACTTGTCACTCAAAGAGTACCTACATGTATATAAATGATGAACAATTTAAATCAAGGCTTCAGTTACAGAGGTTATAACAGTCATACTACTCTGCAAAAGGTTGAAAACCTTGAGCCTTCAATTATTTTATTTGCCACAAACAAGTCCAAAGCAACTTAATTTATGGGGGTGTGGAGTATCAGTCTGTATTTTAGTATGTGATGAACTTTTCATTCTGGGCTATGTCAGGATTTCCTTTTACAGTTGTCTGTTCCTCTTCTCTCACATTTTATGTCAGGCTATGTGGGTGTTTCCAAGGCAAATTTCTAGAATGCCAATTAAGGAATCATTTATTCTTTTGAAGACTACTCCAGAGGTGATGCATCAGTAGTTTTGAATCTTCGTGCGGTGCTTATGTGTAGCTGGAAATGAAAAAGCTTAAATCCATTGAAGAGAAATGTGATAGTTTTATAATTTCAGTGAAAGCATTAGAAATAAATCATATGTTAAGAGGATCCCCCAGCCTTCAACACCAATCTTAAATGACTGGATCTGGTACTGTGAATACGGAATTTTCTCTGTGGGATTAAAAGATGTCAATTCATTTTTATGCAGATAAATTTAACTGTTTAATTTTAGACTGAGATTAACATTTTTCGTGCTGGTACCTTGACAGTTTCCAGTATCTAAGCAAGACTGGGATGAAATCTTCATGGAAAAAATTTTAATCAGTAATTTATTCTATAAATCAATGCTAGTAGTTAGTCTTAGGGCTAGAAATTTAATAAAAACATTATGATTATTAAAGATGGCTTGGAGGAAACTGGCTGTCCAAAAAAGGTGTTGTTTTTGCAATAATGACAATATCTTTGTTTAAAATTCAAAACAGCTTTTCCTAATTAGCCAAGAAAAATTACTATCTCTCTTACGGAGTCAGTCCATAAAAGTCTTCCCCTATCTTTAGGCAGCCACCTGGAGACACAAGGGCAGCAAGCGTAGCTAGCAACTGCCCCCAGGTCAATAAAATCACTCATCCCTGGAGGGGATTCAGCCTGCGAGAATTCGGATGGTCCGCTTCTTCAAGGGGCTGTTGCTTGGCTGGTGTTTGGAAGGTGCCTCCTGCCAAGAGCTCTTTCTGGCAGACGGTAACCACTGGGTTATGCCTGACTTCAGGAAAGTACAGAAGGAGCCCTTGTGAAGGGCCGATTGTGTTATCCCAAATGCTTTTTCTCTTGAGTGGGCTTTTGTTGTACCAGCGCATAATTAACTTGTCTGTTGGGGAGGGGACTCATTGAGGGCTCTGCCTTGGTACAACAGAATGTTGGGCTGGGTCCTGCGTTACAGAAGTCCCAGTGACTGAATGGGATCTGACCTGGAATGCAACATGAAATATATTACTTAAAGTAACAGAGGTCTCTTCTTATTGCTGATGTTGGAAATACTTGTGGTGCTGGGTATTTTTGATTACTCTAGGAATGGCCATTCAGACACTGTAAGGCTATTTAAGGACAAGGCAGAAGAGTGCCTTGACAATCTGTAGTAGTCTTTTCATTAGTGGGTGGGCCTATGAAGTACAGTGCTCTATACAACATGTGATCATGTAAATTAATTATTCCATATATATTATAAATGATTATTTTATGCTAAAAACATACAAAAATACGTGTTTTGATTAGGTGTGTCAATAAATTATGTTTCACTGTTTTGCTTTTCCGGCAATAGTCTTACTTTACTCATGCTATGCTGTCAAGCCATGCTTTGAGGCTGGTCTAGAGTAAAGAGGAGCTTAATTAGCAGGCCTGTAATGGCTCAGTAAGCTGTATTTTCAAGTCCTGGTTGACATCCAATACTCAAGAATCTAAATTTCATTCAAATAATTTTTTCCTGACTGCACCTCTAGCACATGTCTGTGCTGGAACACATGCCAGTTTCCACAGGGTTTAAATAATGCCAGTAAAGGTGGTTGATTGCAACTTTTCACCTTTATTCAGATACAAATTACTGCACACTAAATCACAGTTGATTAAAGCAGATAAGGAAGGGGAAGGTTCTGCAGGCACAGAGATTTGTGGTATCTCATGTTAACATCAATATAGGGAGTGTCTGGCCTGTGGTCAGATCCTGAATTTTTGGGGCAGTTCTTGTGCTTGCATACACCAGCTAAAATGCAGTTTTTCTTAGGTGATTTTTTAAATTTGCTTTCATTTAGAAATGAGGTCCTGGTGTTCCTGTTGTCTTCGTGTGGGGTCTGTCTGCCTGTAATCCCCATCTTTTTAGTTTGAATGCAGTGTCCGGTTGGAAGCACACTCGACAGATAATTATTTATATTCATTTGAGTTTCATGGAGGTAAGCAGCTGGATGGAAGCCAGCTGTTCTTAAATGTTCTTAGCCTTAGTATGAGAATGACTTGATCATGAAGAGTGTAACTATATTGCTAATTTAGAGAGTCCACACAAAGGAGAGGCTTTAGGTCTGCCTCAAGCGCAGAAAACACTTGGATAGGTATTTTTACGTCTCCTTAAACATGAAGAAATCCTCTGGAAATTAATACTATTAGAGCTGCTGCTCTAAGAACTACTTAGATGTGCCTAATTAATACAAAAAATTCACCACTGCAACATACCAGCAATCAAGACAAATTCTCCATACTGCTTGGTGCTTGTGCTGCTGTCCATAAAACACCAGGCAAAGATCTATCTCTAAACCCAAGACCTTCAATGTCAATGCAAGACCTCATTTTCACTGTTCAGGCCGAGAACAATATTGTTACATCTCACAGATGGGCATAGCTTTGCTTCAGCAGTAAGCCTCTTGCTAAAAACCTCAAATCAAAGTCTAAAATACATTCGATAACAAGAGGGAAAAGATAGGTGCAGATTTTGCTGTAGTCTATGCTGCTGTAAATCAGGAGGAACTCCTTTTGTACGCAGCAGGATTAAACTAGATTTACAGCAGTGTAACCAAAAGGATAAGGCCTCAGGGTCCTGAGGTTTTCAGACACAGTGATTTATTTAGTTGTGGGCATTTTCTTCAGATAATTGCACAACAGACTGGTTGTGGCTGCACAGAGGAATAACACAATAATCTTTACTTTATTACTGTTCCAGTAATACTAACATCTGCCAATTAGTGCTTTGTTACTTACCAGATCCTAAGTGGGGTCTGGCCAGCACAGCCCTGCTGTGGTCCCAGCAGGTCTCAAATTCAGCGTGGCCGGGCAGCCACGCCAGGCAGCTCCCACACCAGAAGATATTATGCCGTTGGTTAAACCCTGGCTCAGGTACTGCCGTCCTCCTAATTACACTTTTGGGTTGGTTTTATTTCTGGTTGTTTATATCTCCCTGCATGTCGTCTTTGGCTGTGTCCAGAACAAAACATAAGGACATACAAGGAAATAACAAATATTGAGGGATTCCTCTTGTGCACTCCTTCGTTCCAGGAATCAGGTGTTTAGGGAGCTGAGCTGAAGTGGAGATGCTGTACTCAATGACACCTGTTAAACCTATTCTTCACAATTTTTTCTAATCTCATTTTCAAGCCATTTATACTTTGAAACCCACTTTTACATTTTCTTCCTGTGAAGCTTCGAAAAAAGCCCCCCAAGTATCTATCTGGCTGGCAGAGAAGTTCAGAGAATACATTTACATAGCTACTTGGGAGGAATATAGGACTATTGTCAGAACATGCAGGGAAGCAACACGAAAGGCTAAGGCCCGACTGGAATTAAATCTGGCAAGGGAGGTTAAGGACAACAGGAAGGGCTTCTGCAGGTACATTGGCAGCAAAAAGAAGACTAGGGAATATGTGGGCCCGCTGCTGAACGAGGCGGGTGACCTGGTGACGCTGGACACAGAGAAGGCAGAGTTACTAAATACCTTCTTTGCTTTAGT
>VZSC01003846.1:139124-171539 GCA_013398225.1 Steatornis caripensis
GGAACACAGGAAGTTCCACCTGAACATGAGGAGGAACTTCTTTACTGTGAGGGTGACAGAGCACTGGAACAGGCTGCCCAGGGAGGTTGTGGAGTCTCCTTCTCTGGAGATATTCAAAACCCGCCTGGACGCATTCCTGTGCAACCTGCTCTGGGGGCACCTGCTTTAGCAGGGGGGTTGGACTAGATGATCTCTAGAGGTCCCTTCCAACCCCTACCATTCTGTGATTCTATGATTCTATGATTCTATGATTCTATGATTCTATGATTTCAAAGCTGTTGGGACAAGCATGTATGTAACTCAAAATTTGCATTCATACTTAGTCGCCCAGCCAGGGAATACCTTAGGACAAATCCGATCAATTACAACAAACTCTTTTCACTCAAATTTCAACAGTTCAGCACTAAAGTTCTTGTCACATAAATTTAAGGAAATATGAACACTCTATAAACAGAAAATAGCCAATTATGTTCCAACAAACTCACTTGGGTTTATTTAGATGTATTCCATCCAAATATCAATGAATCTGCTAGAGTTTTTCTTACGGGAGCTGGAAACATTAAAACCGTGTATTTTTACCTTTGTCTAGAGAAACTTCTCCCTCCAATCCCTCCAGGCAGTACCAGTACACCACTGCTGTCACTCTGATTTTAAATAGTGACAAGGAACCAATAAAACCTATTTCTGTTCTGTGTGTACCTTGCAGCCCAGCTTTCTATTTCATATAATCTAAGGTCTTCAAGATTTATTTCAGTGTTTCACCTTTACCTTTATGTTGAACCTAGCAGCCTGTTAGTGTACAGGAAATGATAAATTGCATTAGTTTCAAGTGGCGAACATCTTTGTTTGTTTCCTAGGGGAAAGCAAAGCTGGTATTATTTCCCTCTCTGTGTGAAGCTGCTATGCACTGCTTCCAAATGGCTGAAGTAGCCACTGGAGTGATCCAAATTTAAGTAGCCTGAGAGTGTAATTATCTAAGGAGCAATCGTTTGAGCATATTGAAATAAAAATGAAAATTTCACATAATAATAATAAAATTACTACTACTACTACTGCTACTACTACTACTACTAGACTAAGCAGTGGAAAGTACACTAAGCAGTACACTAAGTAGTACACTAAGCAGTGGAAAAACCATAGCAGTAGTACACTGAGCGGTGGAAAACCAATACTGTTTCCACCTACAGTGCTTCGTCACAATATCTGATTGTTTAGCTAAATCCAAAGAGCACAAAAGCCCTTTGTTATAACAATACCAAAAACCTGCTGGATAAGAGCTGAATGAAGAAGGCTGCGAACAGCGAAGCTGCAAATTTGGACATATATTTGGACAGGAGTTGCTCCACTCTGGTTCAGAGCTGACATTCCAGGGCAGAGCAGCACTTCCCAGGCACATCGGAACATTTCTGCACCTCTGACCCAAGATGATGGCTTCTTGTGGTGGCAATGAACACTGAAATCTTGTTGGGAGGAGTCCAAAGGGTAAAGATGTGATTCTTCTCCCTGTGCTCTTCAAGCCCTTTCATTATTACTGCTGCAATTGAACTATATCAGATCTGCTGTGTTGCTAGACCTGAGAGGCTGAGGGATTCCACCTGAACTGTGCATCTTGTGATGGCCTTGCTACCTCCCGTTATTCTCCCTGCTCAGGAGATGTTGAATCCGTACCGCGATTTCCTCTTTCCTAACATTTATAGCTTTTACTCAGAAGATCAAAACTACAGCTGGTACAGTACAGCCCTGTAGTAACTCTTTGGGAAGTTACTTCTTCTAAAGAGGAGTTTTGAGCTTGGAGTTGTCTTTCAGGTGAACCTCACTCTGCTCCAGAGCTGCAGAACATTCTTACCTTAGGGAGCTGTTTGTGCATAGCAATGGTCAGACTGGTCAACTGGGCCGGCTCATGGCAAAAACCAGCAGGTTAAAGATAGGTTCTTGCTCATTGTGCTTAGGAGCTGGAGACATCTTCCTTTCTTGTAACAGTGTATGAAACTCACCCAGGCAAGCAAGAATGAACTAACAGATTATATATCTGATTGGGAAGGCATGGCAGGCAACGCGGTGTGGGAAGCTGAGGTCACAGCTGACAGCATGTTCAGCTGTCCTGACCTCATCTGGCAGCTAAGTTCACATGAAGGAAGTTAGCATGGTCAGGTTGACTCATCAATAACTGTCTTCAGTAAAATCCAACTCACAGCCTGATGCCATTTGTTTACTTTCACTCTGCTTGTTAGGTTGGGGCAGAAGGAAGAAAATTATTTTCCCATAAAATCCTCCAAATCTAGCTGCATTCCTTAGCTGAAATTATTTATTGCTGACCTTTCCTTCTCACACATAAGAGAGTATCAGTTCTTTTCTGGCTTTCCATAACAATAATAACACTAATAAATATTTTGTCCCCTTGTATTTTTATCATTCGGTATGCTGATCTCTACTCTTGAACCAATTGCACACTGCAAAGAAAGACAGAAAATTACACAAAACCTAGAAATATTATTTTATTTCCTCCTTTGTAGATCTTGGCAGACAGACTGCTAATGAGACTGAATTCTGTTTGGTTTCCTAACACCAGAAACTTAGTTTGTAAAAACCTTACTGAAGAGAGCTACAATTTTTGTGAGATCAGTCCAAATTTATTCTCACCTCCAGTGAATTAAATTACAATATTTGCTATGCTTACAGAATCCAGCGATGTAAGTGCACTTCTTAAGACATTCTTTGGAGGTGCTTTGGGATATCCAATTCATCTGCACGTGCTGGCAGGTACGAGATGGGACTTACGGGAAGAGCTGCACTTTCCCATCAGGCAGGCAGGCAGCTGGAGGCCAGGCAGGATGTACCCACTGCCTAAAATAACAGTAAGCACCCGTGTACAGACTGCTGAATCCTGTCCTGGAGTGGAGCACTCTACTACTTCTTTTTTTGTCTTGGATTCTTTTGAATCTCTGTGTGAGTTCAGCAGAAGGAGAAATGAACCCATCCTTAAAAACGAAGAGCAGATTGGGGGATGTCACTGTGGCCAGCAATAGTTTTCTCCTGCCATCATTCTTCATGTTCCACCAAAGAAATCTCAAGGTAGCAGTCAAGTCAAGAATGTTTCCAGGCTGCCTGTGGCTGTAAGGAACAGGGAAGTTTGGAGGCTGTGGGAAGTCCTGCATCCTTTAAACACACAGTACTGGCTGTAACTAGCTTGCCACATTTAAGTCATAGAAGACTCTCTGGAGTTCTGGAGATCAACGTTCCCCCAAAGCAAAACAGCTAGCACCCAGTAGAAGAAGCAAGAAATACAGCAAATGAAAAAAATTGTGGGGTTCATTTTACCTTGCATTGACTTACCTTCATCACATATGTTTGGGACACTAGGAAAAGAAATCAGAGCAGCACGTGTCTTACGAACAGGACGATAATGTAGAAAAAACCAGAAACACTGGGATGGATGGGACGAACAAGGCAATCTATACCTGCCAGGAAAGGAATACCCTTACAACAGCAATGACTGCAATAAAAGCAGACAAAAGACTGGTTCTTTCTATCTTCAAATGCAAATAAGATTTGGAGCACATTGTGGCATGTGGCGCACATTGTGGCATGTGGCACACAGGGAAATGAAAGGCATCTGATATTTGCTTAGCTTCCAACAAGAGAGTAGCATTTTGGCACAGCTTAAGTGGCATAGAAAAACAGGTGTGAGGTATGAATTTCACATTACCTGCTTCTATTGCCAAAATTACATGCTCTGTTACTTTAGCTGGAATCTTGAGCTTAAAGGGCCGAAAAATGACATTGTGAAACATCCAAGAGAAGAATTACACAAGCTCTGATTGTTCAGTTGTGCGCCTGTATGAGAAAATGCTTTCTGGGAAAATGCATAAAGCAAATCTGATATGACTTGTTTAGCTGCAAAATCTAAGTGAGCTCAACATAGTGTTGGCACAATTAGACACAGTCATCATTTCTTTGGCAGTCAGCATTTTTTAAGGAATTCATACTAAACTGGTATTAGTTAGAAGGCTATTCTGGCATGCAAGAGCTTTTATTTAGCTGTATTCAGAAATTTCAACAAGAATCTTGATCCAATGTCACCTGGATAAATTTAATAGCAACTACCCCTTGACTGTAAGCAGGCACAGGTATTGTAGTTGACCAGTGCCGTCCCAGAAACAAGCACAGAGAGACAGGTTGACGTGCCTAAACATGTTTAATATGCAGGGAAGGTTTTGGATTAATCTCTCCTCCCTTGCCTGCCCAGAAAAATCACTCCCTGAGCACAGGAAAGCAGAAGGGAATGGGCCCAAACGTGCTTGCTGAATGAAACAGTGACCCTATAAAGTCGGCACCCATGGGCTCAAAGAGGCTCATCCAGGGACTCATCAACCCATGGGCGACAACAGGTAGGGCTGCATGTTGTCACAGAACACCAGAGGGCATAAGCCTGGATCCCTGATGCAATGAAATACTAGCAATGGAAAGCATCAGGTCCTTCTGCGCAAACTCTGCTGCAATATACAGGGAGGTGCCCATGGCCACCTAATGCATTTCCAAGGCACCATCAGCCTGATGTATTTCCAAGTTTGTTGTGGTTACTTATCTTCCGTTACCAAACTGCTGAAAATCATATAACAAGACATTGGCTTATTATTTTGGGGGGCTTTTTTGGTTCCTACTCTATCATTATTGGTTACCTGACTTCACTAGTTTCTAGATCACAACTCAAACATTAGGTTGGCAGTTTATCCCTTGTTTCTCTCTTCTGCGCCAGTATTAACTTTTACCATTCATCAGCAGTTTTCAAGCAACTTACTTCTTCATTTTGATTCTGTGATTGGTACAATACATAAAGGCTCTGAAGCATACTTTTTAAACTGAGATGCCTCTTTACTGAATGTCATCTGGAATAAAATGTGTTTTTCAACTCACCGCATCCAGTGTTTCTCTGGAACTTTTGCCAAAAAAATAAAGCACGAGCCTTTTCAGCCAAAGTTTCAAGGACTGGCTGACCAGCGCTGCTCGGATCACATCAGGCTCCTAGAGGCGCAGAGCAATCCTTTTAATGTATTGATACCAACCAAAGGGACTGACATCACTTTTGTGTTTCATCTAGATGCTACGTATTTTCGCGAATACTCTTGTGCTGTGTGACTCCTACAGAAAAGTGCATATATGAAAGATGGCTAAGACCTATTCACATCTGACTACTTTCCCTAATGGAGTAGTTTCATAAATACATAAAATATGCTGTCATTCCCATGGCATTTCTCTTCTAATAGCTTCCAGATTTTTAGTAAAGTTGTTGGTGGCTTTAGCAAGTTTCCAATGAAGATTAGAATCCTGAGGAGCCATTTCTCTTTGTAAAATGAAATGTTAGCAACACAGAGAAGGAAGAATGATTTAGACTTTACTTACCTGAGTACAGCTTCTTTCTGGCCCCATCTGTCTTTCTGAGACTCCTTTCAGCGTAATTCCCTCCTTTGACTTGGACTCCCCACATTTCTAGGACAAGAAGGCAGCAGCCTAATTTCTTAGATGGAAAGAATGATAAATNCACAGAGAAGGAAGAATGATTTAGACTTTACTTACCTGAGTACAGCTTCTTTCTGGCCCCATCTGTCTTTGTGAGACTCCTTTCAGCGTAATTCCCTCCTTTGACTTGGACTCCCCACATTTCTAGGACAAGAAGGCAGCAGCCTAATTTCTTAGATGGAAAGAATGATAAATGTTTGTAGTTACTGCCTGCAAGGACTTAGAACAAATTTAGAAGCTGCTGGCTGCTGTTAGATGGTGGGTGGCAGTTCTGGGACTCTTTAGCCACCTGCAGCTCTCGAGCTGTTCAAGTGCAGTTTGTTATGCTGGGGCTGCATCCGTGAGCAGGGGGAGGCTGTGCTAACATGGGGCTGCCTGGTTAATATGAATATCCAGCAGGAGAGACTGCTGAAGCCAGCACTGCTGACCTGCAAAGGAAAAATGCGATGCCCTGGGAACTTACTGTCCTCTCATGCCCACAATCCCTCAACACTTTGAAGCATGCGGACTCTTTGAAGTATTGTAGGGGTAGGAAGCTGAGGAGCTGCTCACTTGTATTTTTGTTTTATCATCCCTTTTAAGCCTCTTGGAGGTGCTCTAAGAGGGACAAAGAGAGTGAGTCATAACCCAGTGTCCACAAACCTTACCAACGTGACACAGTCAGAACCATAAGAACAGTGGAAAAAAACCCTGACAGCTATGATATTCCTAAAGATAATTGGTCTTTACTGAGGAATTGTACCATTAAAGAGTAAAAAATTGCATTAATGACATAAGTACAGTGAAAAATATGGTTGAGAAGCAATATCTGACAGCAATATAAGTAATTTTCCCAGAACCTGATCTTCTAGAAGAACGATTTTACTCATTGAGCTATTGCAGCGATCTATAAGCAGATGAGAATACTCTTGTAGCAAATAAGGAAGGTGCACAGCATAGAGCAAAAATCCCCTAGTAAATCCTATGACATAATTGAGCACGCTCCCCGAGGGCACACAATGCATCGGTGAGACAACACCAATATTAAAGGTCAGAAATTGTGAACACAAATCACAAAAGGGAATAAAGAAAAGTGCCCCTCGTGAAGCACTTTGATGAGATGAAACTTCCCATTACATCTTTAGAGTTTATAGGTATTGACTATGTCCCTAAAGCAGGAGCAGCTTATTCAGACAGTGAGAAGCAGAGAGGATTCAAACCTTAAATGCATCAATACCAAATTGCACAAATCAATAACTGAAATAGATTATATATATTTGTATAAGCCTGGGAGAAGGAATCTGTTCCTCTGAGCTGATTACCTCTGCTTGATTACAGTTACACGAAAGCCCCACAAAATGCAGAGCAGTATTGTTAGCTGCTGTGGCCAGTGTCAGGTAAGGCGGCAGAGACCTTTGGCTCATCGCAACTATTCCACGGGAGCTGTCTGCTGTCATAAATGTATTTTGCGAGAAGCCACAGGCAGTTGCCTCTTTACTGGGCACTGCTGCCTTTCTCAAATGGTGTGCTCCTTCTGTGCAGCAATTTCTATATGTGAACAAAAGCATTATATGCACAAAACTAAACACAAGTGTTTGAAATCTCTGACTCATGCATTCTCTGTTTAATATGTATACACTTCACACAAGAAAGTGAATAAAGGTAAGGATTGAATTGGTTATCCTAAGGGCCCTGAGATGTTCAACTTTGCTAATGTAGTTAAAGAGGGATGAAATGTGGATATGCTGTCAGTTATTCAAGACTGAGCAAAATTTCTTCTGGTTTGAGTGATACAGAGAAGAATCTTTGATATTTTTAAAATGTTAAGAAACCTTGCCTGGAAAATCTGACCATTTGGAACTAGCCTAGTAAACAACACTACACTATCTCATATCGTCGGGGCTGAACAGTGACCACTTACACTGTGGTATCAATCGTTATTGATCTGTGGATCCTCACAATTTTCAAGTGAACATTGAGAGTCCTTCATCCTGACTGGAAGCCTACCGTCAGTAAGAATTATGTTTTAAAAATAACCCTTCATGGACCCACTACAAATAGTGCACAGATGACTAAGGGACCACAGGCTGAAAAACACTACTTTAAGAAATTATACTTGCTTCATTGCAGTATTAACTAGCAGTATATATGCTTAAATAAAATTCACCAGTTTTGCTATTTATATGGCATTCCACATTCCTAATATCATCTGTGAAACACAATTTGCCTGGGAATACCTACCTAAATTGTCATCTGCTGCCTGTTGTTTATATAATGTAGCTTCTGTGTATGTAACAACTCCTGCATTATCTTACTTGTTCTCCTCTATCTTCTGACATGCGTACTTCAATTAGTGCAGAATAATGTAAATTTTACACTATTATCGTAATCACATGAGGAGATACCTGACAAATACTTCAAAATGGCTCAGATCTTTATTCTACTAATTGCTGCAGTATGTCTGTGTGTATCATTGCCTGCATTGCATCTGGAATTCTTATGTGAAACCAACTGAATCATACTCTTCCTGCGCTATGCAGGCTTTTTAACCAAACACACGTCTGTTATTCTAATATAATGTCAGACCAACAGATTCCTGATCCAATTGCTAGGGATTTTCGTGCGGGTTTGTTTTTTTGTGGCTGAGCATAGGACTGCAAACATAGAATGAGCTTCAAGCAAACAATGTTGTGGCATATTTAAATTTACAACAGAGAATATTTTTATCTCCGTAATGCAAACTACATTTATATTGGAATTACAATACTAAATTTAGTAGCATGTCACTGATGTCGGTATATTTTCAAGTTTGAAGAAATATGTCTAGTCACATAGGTGGTAAGAATTTTTTACAGTGGCTCTCTTCCTTTTACTTCTGTTAATAAATAGATAAAATGAAATGAGAGTAGTTATAGAAAATGGTTAGCACAAAATCCCCTGTTTTGATATCTAGTTCCTTTATGTCTGCTGACTAGACACTCTATGTTTCAACTTTTATCTGTGTTGAGTAGGTATTCTGTAGCTTATGTACATGTAATGCCAAGATACCTTCTTGAAGTCTATAAAAATAGAAGTTAAAACTGGTACATAAATAAGCTTGTGGACTATCAGGTGAAGGTTCTTGCCATGGAAAAAATTAAAGTGGAGAGAGAGACTGTATTGGCTGGTTACCATGTTCAATTGAGCAATATTATTATAGTTTGCTGACAATAGTAATAATTCAAGACATCAATCTATAGGCATGGCTATTCTTAGCAGACGACAATGAAAACAAGCTGCTTTGCTTACAATATTCACAACACCAAAGTATGCCCTTAGCAGAGCGGTACAAATGTCAATATACTGCTGAGCTCCTCAAAATCTGTAGCAAGTTATCCAAAGCACAGACAAACCTTCGGGAAGCCTTTGAACATACAGTTCAAATTCCAGTACAGATCCTCTCTCCAAATTCTGCACTTCTGGAAAGATGCTCCCTCTTAAATTATGATAATATCTCTGTTAGAGTTAGGTCTGTCAAATGGGAACATATCCGTGGATCACCACGTGCAAGGACCTTTAAAGGAAAAATATACACATGTAACCTACCTGGAGTTTCAAGCACAGATTCCAGGCCTCAAGGACCCAGGTGCTAACCTTGGATGGTTGCCGTTCATTTCAGCTCATCTTTGTGCCTTCTGCTATTATGATAATGAACTTTCTTTCCTGGGGCAACTGCATATTTTAAATCATCATAAAAATCCAAATGATAGCTGCATATATCCAATGTAGTATTTATTGGACAGGGAAGACAAACAGATGAAGTAAAGCTTTTGGTCTATCTCATATGAAGGAGTAGCTTGAAAAACTTCAGTATTATCCTCAAGAAATTAAGTTACAAAAGTCAGGAAATGGCACGGTATATTCTCAGCCATTAAATGTTGCATGTTATTTTGGCAAACATTTCTGCTGGCAATTGTTAACCCCAGGCAATAGAAACACACATTTGCAGAGGAGGAACGAGCAACTAGGGAATCTGTTTATTCACTCCCATAAAAGCTTTTCTTAACAGATATGCAGAGTTACTATTTCAGAATTAATTATAAACCAAGCTTATTTTAAGTGGCACATTTGCTGGTTGAGTTTAGTTTTATTTCTGAAAACCACATGAACTGCATAAAACTATTAGTTGGTTTATAAATGATATACAAAAATAGTAGTACTATTAGTACAAAACTATGCTTGACTTCCACAATTTTCAAAGAATAAAGGCCCTTTACGAGCGCTTCTCTTTGGGGAAATATTTTTAAAATTCAGTAATTGACATATGGTGTAAGGATATTCAGTTCAAAGGGAGAAACAAAACCAGACAGAAAAAACAGACTGGTTTATATTTTTATGGCTCAGTATAATAAGCAGTGCTCCTCCAGTATCCACTCCAGTGGATTCATCCCAACATGTCCTTCAACGTGGCACTACTACTTTATAATGACTTCTTACAAGCGCTTTGTGATCTTGACTGTCTCTGTCCATTGCTCTTACAAAGATACGCTCCATGATGCTGCACTTGTCAGAGTGTTTTTCTGTTTCCAGAAATAATTTGTTTCTCCTGTCAGGCCCAGCACACCGTCTTTCTCAAAGAGCCTCTTCTGGGTGGCCATCTGGAAGCATCATCTCAGTGCAAAACAGGCAGGCTGCTGGATTTGTGTTGGCTCACTTCTCCTCAGTACTGGCTACTGCCCTGAGGGCAGCATTACATTTTATTCCTGGACAACACAGTATTATAACTAGATGTGCAGACATGACATCTTGATTGCTAAATCCTGGGCCTGTTGACGTTTGTGACAAGACTCAGAAAAAGACCCAGGAAAAAAGGATAAAAATGCAGAGGAAGGAATCAGCTGAGGACAAGCAGAGATAAAGATTGAAGACCCCAGAACTGAGTGAGTGCATGAGGGTAATCCAACATACTGGGGTTAACCACTACCTGGGTTTAAAGACAGATAAGAAATGCTTGGGGCTTTTTAAATAGCTGCGACATGTTGCTGTTTATCTTATTTAGTAACTGTAAAAGTTAGGACTCTCACTAGAACTACCATCAGCTAAAACTATTGCATCTAGAATAAGTGTTGAGCAAGCCTTTGTCATCAACAAGTAGGGTACCATCCAAGGATGGGATAATCCTACTCATAGTCTCCTTGGTATCATTTCACAGATACCAACTATTTTTTGAGGGGAGGAAAAGAACACAGAGGCTTTCAGTTACCAGATACCTGTCCTTTCCTGTTACTGCTAATCTCTCAGACTTCAAAAAATTAAAAATTTGTTTGGAAAAGCAGAGATGGTTTTCGATTGGTCCAAATGGATGGCTTAAGGGGAAAGATGCGACTTTTACTGCTGACAACAAGTGTTAAAAAGTTAGCTGATCTGAGTGTGGAAAGGCGTAAACAAAGTTTTCTCTTTGTTTCATTGTGCAACGTAAGCTACTCTTCACTCTTTGTGAAATTACTATCTAAATGCAATAAGAGCAAATGCAAAACTGTTTTTGCCATGGATATTTTTAAGTTAGTAAGTGCCAGCATGGCAACAGTGCGGAGAATGAAGCCCTTAGAAAAATCAGTGATCATTCTTTCTTCCCCAGTCCTTTGCTGATGATATTCCTTCAATGCTGCCATGGAAGCTAATGGAAATTTTGCTACAGATTTTAAACGGAATACATCAAGCTCTTTGTGTTGTAACGAAGAAACATTTGTTGAAATTTTGTAAGTTACTTTTGCCTTCTAAATGTAAAAGGCTCTATTTACCTGCTCCTGTACCTGGTCCTATTAAGTAGAAACACCTTCTATTTAAATCAGCCATTTATTGGTGACAGTGGAGGCTTTCAAAAGATATCTCACAGACAAGTATTTTCCCCCATAATGGAAGGACTACAAACAAGAATAAAACCATTAAATATTAAAACTATAATGACTGCTGTGTTTGGTTTTGCTACTTAATTTCTCTCGGCTAAATCTCAGCAAAGAGGATGATTTTTGTCAATGACTATGTGTTCTTTTTTTAAAAAAAAAAAGCGGACTTCCAATAAACAAAGCTAAGCTTCTAAAAAACCGTTACCCCTTACAAGGGATGCTGGATATTTAACGCAGCTCCTGCAGAACAGAACGGGTCTGTATTGAATATTCCGCGGAAATTCACACCGCGCGTTTAAACGTCATCGCACCTGCGTTCGTTCCACCCCATCCCTATCCCCATGCCCATGCCCATCCCCGGGGACCCCTCACACAGGCGCCGCTGGGGGGGTTGTGGTGGCGGGGGGGTGGTGGCGGTGCCGTGAGGCGGCTGCAGCGCTAGAGCCGGACGGTTTCTGCCACCTAGCGGGAACCTCACCGCGGACACCGAAAATAAACCCCCTTTGTGTCTAGAGCGGGTGTGCAACCTGATGAAGTTCAACACGGGCAAGTGCAGGGTCCTGCACCTGGGGAGGAACAACCCCATGCACCAGGACAGGCTGGGGGTTGACTTGCTGGAGAGCAGCTCTGCGGAGAAGGACCTGGGAGTGCTGGTGGACAACAGGCTCACCATGAGCCAGCAGTGTGCCCTTGCGGCCAGGAAGGCCAATGGCATCCTGGGGTGCATTGAGAAGAGTGTGGCCAGCAGGTCGAGGGAGGTGATCCTCCCCCTCTACTCTGCCCTGGTGAGGCCGCATCNTCCTCTATCTTCTGACATGCGTACTTCAATTAGTGCAGAATAATGTAAATTTTACACTATTATCGTAATCACATGAGGAGATACCTGACAAATACTTCAAAATGGCTCAGATCTTTATTCTACTAATTGCTGCAGTATGTCTGTGTGTATCATTGCCTGCATTGCATCTGGAATTCTTATGTGAAACCAACTGAATCATACTCTTCCTGCGCTATGCAGGCTTTTTAACCAAACACACGTCTGTTATTCTAATATAATGTCAGACCAACAGATTCCTGATCCAATTGCTAGGGATTTTCGTGCGGGTTTGTTTTTTTGTGGCTGAGCATAGGACTGCAAACATAGAATGAGCTTCAAGCAAACAATGTTGTGGCATATTTAAATTTACAACAGAGAATATTTTTATCTCCGTAATGCAAACTACATTTATATTGGAATTACAATACTAAATTTAGTAGCATGTCACTGATGTCGGTATATTTTCAAGTTTGAAGAAATATGTCTAGTCACATAGGTGGTAAGAATTTTTTACAGTGGCTCTCTTCCTTTTACTTCTGTTAATAAATAGATAAAATGAAATGAGAGTAGTTATAGAAAATGGTTAGCACAAAATCCCCTGTTTTGATATCTAGTTCCTTTATGTCTGCTGACTAGACACTCTATGTTTCAACTTTTATCTGTGTTGAGTAGGTATTCTGTAGCTTATGTACATGTAATGCCAAGATACCTTCTTGAAGTCTATAAAAATAGAAGTTAAAACTGGTACATAAATAAGCTTGTGGACTATCAGGTGAAGGTTCTTGCCATGGAAAAAATTAAAGTGGAGAGAGAGACTGTATTGGCTGGTTACCATGTTCAATTGAGCAATATTATTATAGTTTGCTGACAATAGTAATAATTCAAGACATCAATCTATAGGCATGGCTATTCTTAGCAGACGACAATGAAAACAAGCTGCTTTGCTTACAATATTCACAACACCAAAGTATGCCCTTAGCAGAGCGGTACAAATGTCAATATACTGCTGAGCTCCTCAAAATCTGTAGCAAGTTATCCAAAGCACAGACAAACCTTCGGGAAGCCTTTGAACATACAGTTCAAATTCCAGTACAGATCCTCTCTCCAAATTCTGCACTTCTGGAAAGATGCTCCCTCTTAAATTATGATAATATCTCTGTTAGAGTTAGGTCTGTCAAATGGGAACATATCCGTGGATCACCACGTGCAAGGACCTTTAAAGGAAAAATATACACATGTAACCTACCTGGAGTTTCAAGCACAGATTCCAGGCCTCAAGGACCCAGGTGCTAACCTTGGATGGTTGCCGTTCATTTCAGCTCATCTTTGTGCCTTCTGCTATTATGATAATGAACTTTCTTTCCTGGGGCAACTGCATATTTTAAATCATCATAAAAATCCAAATGATAGCTGCATATATCCAATGTAGTATTTATTGGACAGGGAAGACAAACAGATGAAGTAAAGCTTTTGGTCTATCTCATATGAAGGAGTAGCTTGAAAAACTTCAGTATTATCCTCAAGAAATTAAGTTACAAAAGTCAGGAAATGGCACGGTATATTCTCAGCCATTAAATGTTGCATGTTATTTTGGCAAACATTTCTGCTGGCAATTGTTAACCCCAGGCAATAGAAACACACATTTGCAGAGGAGGAACGAGCAACTAGGGAATCTGTTTATTCACTCCCATAAAAGCTTTTCTTAACAGATATGCAGAGTTACTATTTCAGAATTAATTATAAACCAAGCTTATTTTAAGTGGCACATTTGCTGGTTGAGTTTAGTTTTATTTCTGAAAACCACATGAACTGCATAAAACTATTAGTTGGTTTATAAATGATATACAAAAATAGTAGTACTATTAGTACAAAACTATGCTTGACTTCCACAATTTTCAAAGAATAAAGGCCCTTTACGAGCGCTTCTCTTTGGGGAAATATTTTTAAAATTCAGTAATTGACATATGGTGTAAGGATATTCAGTTCAAAGGGAGAAACAAAACCAGACAGAAAAAACAGACTGGTTTATATTTTTATGGCTCAGTATAATAAGCAGTGCTCCTCCAGTATCCACTCCAGTGGATTCATCCCAACATGTCCTTCAACGTGGCACTACTACTTTATAATGACTTCTTACAAGCGCTTTGTGATCTTGACTGTCTCTGTCCATTGCTCTTACAAAGATACGCTCCATGATGCTGCACTTGTCAGAGTGTTTTTCTGTTTCCAGAAATAATTTGTTTCTCCTGTCAGGCCCAGCACACCGTCTTTCTCAAAGAGCCTCTTCTGGGTGGCCATCTGGAAGCATCATCTCAGTGCAAAACAGGCAGGCTGCTGGATTTGTGTTGGCTCACTTCTCCTCAGTACTGGCTACTGCCCTGAGGGCAGCATTACATTTTATTCCTGGACAACACAGTATTATAACTAGATGTGCAGACATGACATCTTGATTGCTAAATCCTGGGCCTGTTGACGTTTGTGACAAGACTCAGAAAAAGACCCAGGAAAAAAGGATAAAAATGCAGAGGAAGGAATCAGCTGAGGACAAGCAGAGATAAAGATTGAAGACCCCAGAACTGAGTGAGTGCATGAGGGTAATCCAACATACTGGGGTTAACCACTACCTGGGTTTAAAGACAGATAAGAAATGCTTGGGGCTTTTTAAATAGCTGCGACATGTTGCTGTTTATCTTATTTAGTAACTGTAAAAGTTAGGACTCTCACTAGAACTACCATCAGCTAAAACTATTGCATCTAGAATAAGTGTTGAGCAAGCCTTTGTCATCAACAAGTAGGGTACCATCCAAGGATGGGATAATCCTACTCATAGTCTCCTTGGTATCATTTCACAGATACCAACTATTTTTTGAGGGGAGGAAAAGAACACAGAGGCTTTCAGTTACCAGATACCTGTCCTTTCCTGTTACTGCTAATCTCTCAGACTTCAAAAAATTAAAAATTTGTTTGGAAAAGCAGAGATGGTTTTCGATTGGTCCAAATGGATGGCTTAAGGGGAAAGATGCGACTTTTACTGCTGACAACAAGTGTTAAAAAGTTAGCTGATCTGAGTGTGGAAAGGCGTAAACAAAGTTTTCTCTTTGTTTCATTGTGCAACGTAAGCTACTCTTCACTCTTTGTGAAATTACTATCTAAATGCAATAAGAGCAAATGCAAAACTGTTTTTGCCATGGATATTTTTAAGTTAGTAAGTGCCAGCATGGCAACAGTGCGGAGAATGAAGCCCTTAGAAAAATCAGTGATCATTCTTTCTTCCCCAGTCCTTTGCTGATGATATTCCTTCAATGCTGCCATGGAAGCTAATGGAAATTTTGCTACAGATTTTAAACGGAATACATCAAGCTCTTTGTGTTGTAACGAAGAAACATTTGTTGAAATTTTGTAAGTTACTTTTGCCTTCTAAATGTAAAAGGCTCTATTTACCTGCTCCTGTACCTGGTCCTATTAAGTAGAAACACCTTCTATTTAAATCAGCCATTTATTGGTGACAGTGGAGGCTTTCAAAAGATATCTCACAGACAAGTATTTTCCCCCATAATGGAAGGACTACAAACAAGAATAAAACCATTAAATATTAAAACTATAATGACTGCTGTGTTTGGTTTTGCTACTTAATTTCTCTCGGCTAAATCTCAGCAAAGAGGATGATTTTTGTCAATGACTATGTGTTCTTTTTTTAAAAAAAAAAAGCGGACTTCCAATAAACAAAGCTAAGCTTCTAAAAAACCGTTACCCCTTACAAGGGATGCTGGATATTTAACGCAGCTCCTGCAGAACAGAACGGGTCTGTATTGAATATTCCGCGGAAATTCACACCGCGCGTTTAAACGTCATCGCACCTGCGTTCGTTCCACCCCATCCCTATCCCCATGCCCATGCCCATCCCCGGGGACCCCTCACACAGGCGCCGCTGGGGGGGTTGTGGTGGCGGGGGGGTGGTGGCGGTGCCGTGAGGCGGCTGCAGCGCTAGAGCCGGACGGTTTCTGCCACCTAGCGGGAACCTCACCGCGGACACCGAAAATANGCATTGCCTCTTAGAACTCTCTCTCCTGCTTCACACACTACGAAAAATTGCCTGCGATTTATCCCTCGCCATACTGGCGACTCCTCAATTAGCCTAATATCCTTGTCTATTTGATTCTATTAAATAAACCACTTCTGGAAGGCATCAAAGGCCGTCACATCNTAAACAAAGCTAAGCTTCTAAAAAACCGTTACCCCTTACAAGGGATGCTGGATATTTAACGCAGCTCCTGCAGAACAGAACGGGTCTGTATTGAATATTCCGCGGAAATTCACACCGCGCGTTTAAACGTCATCGCACCTGCGTTCGTTCCACCCCATCCCTATCCCCATGCCCATGCCCATCCCCGGGGACCCCTCACACAGGCGCCGCTGGGGGGGTTGTGGTGGCGGGGGGGTGGTGGCGGTGCCGTGAGGCGGCTGCAGCGCTAGAGCCGGACGGTTTCTGCCACCTAGCGGGAACCTCACCGCGGACACCGAAAATAAACCCCCTTTGTGTCTAGAGCGGGTGTGCAACCTGATGAAGTTCAACACGGGCAAGTGCAGGGTCCTGCACCTGGGGAGGAACAACCCCATGCACCAGGACAGGCTGGGGGTTGACTTGCTGGAGAGCAGCTCTGCGGAGAAGGACCTGGGAGTGCTGGTNTAAACGAACCTTCCTCCTAAAGCTTATGGCTACTCCACACCATCGCCTCCCGTCAGCGTAACCCCGTGCCCTCTGCCTCCTGCTTGCAAGCCGTAATGGCACGAGGGCCTGCGACTTCTGCTGCGGCGCCCGGACGAGGTCTTTTACGCCATTTCTATGCCGAAAGCGTGCCCTCTCTTTGCCCCAGTAGCCTTACAGCCACCGGATGAGCCGGCACGGCTTGGTCCCTCTCCCTCCACAGCCATAAGCAAGCGCGGCCCCGAACGCCTCGGGCTGTTGAACGAGGCCGTAGGGCAGGCGGCCACCATCCCTCCGAGAGCAGAGGCAGGGCAGCCGGCCCCGCGTTGCCGTAGCCGCGACCTTCGCCCCCACGGCCGCGGAAGGCGGGCAGGGCCGCAGGGCTGCCATGAGAGGCGCTGACAACACCCCGAGGGGGAGGCCGCCGCGGACTACGTTTCCCAGGCGCCTGCGGGGCGGTAGAGCGCGCCCACCTCCATTCCCCGCCTCCGCGAGGGGGCTGCTGGGAGTTGTAGTAGGGGCGGAAAGAAGATGGCGTCCAAGATCCGTGTGGTGCTGCGGCCGGTGAAGAGTATCGTGGTCCGCTTCTGCCCCTTCGAGTCCAACGTGGAGAGCACCAGGTGAGGGGGCTGCGGGGGCTGCCCCGGCCCCGGCCCCGGCCCCGGCCCCGCGGCGGCCTGGGCGTGCTCTGGCCTTCGGGCCCGCGCCCGGCGGGGCGGCCTCGGCCGGACTCTCCCCGCCATCCATCTGTAAAACTACCCAGCCCCCTTCCTGCACCCGGGGCGTGGGTTCCGCACGTTTCGCGGCAGGCGGGAGGGCTATTTTATTTGTTCGGGGAAGGGGAGACGCAGGGAGGGGGTTCTGCGTGCCCTCCGCGCAGCCCGTGCCTCAGGCCCCGCCGCGGAGCCCGGGCGTGGTGAGCGGCACAGGCGCGCTCCCGGCCGCCCGCGAGGCGCGGAGGGTTCCCGGGCAGCGGCCGCAGCAGGGGCAGATGCAAAACGAAGCCCTTAGAACGGCTGTCACTGCAGCCGACAACAGTAAGAAGACGTCCTGGGAGCAAATCGTGAGGGAAACGGCAGCGTCTGTTGTTCCCTCTCTGGGGAAGGACGTCCTTCTCACAAACTTCTGTGTCCGCTGTACTTCAACGTTCATGATCTTGGTTGTGAAGGCTTGCATTTGTCAGGGCTTCATAACTCAGTCTAGGCAGAACCCTAACGTTTCAGAATGAGAAGACGCTGTTTGTCAAAGTAAGGGCTCCGAAATGTGTGGTGAGTGTTTCCCCTTTGCACGCAGCATTCATTCTGTGCTGATTTCTGGAGGATCTCTGTGCCTACGCGTAGTCCCTTGCGTGTAGGCGTGTGCATTTAGCTTTACCAAACTACCCGGAGAGATGCCCCTCTCAGTTGCTGAGCCTGTGGGTGAGGGTCTGTAATCACTAGTCAAAATACTGGTGGTGGGAGAGAGAGGGGGCAACAGCTGCTGCTCTGGCTTGGTAATTAACCATTGGAGAAATCCAAGTCATTATGCTTCTTGAGTGGTGTAAATTCAGCACCAGAGAATTGTAATTGTCATTTTGCAATAGCTTTACAGACACATCTACTTTTGAAATAAACTTAGTAACACAACTTAACTTAGAATGGCCTTAAGATGCCAGAATATCAAGTAGCTGTTGTGTGTTTCAGAAACCTACAGGAGAGCCATAATGTGAAATAAATAAATGCTGTCTCAAACCCAAACAATAAAATATGGCAAGCAACTGGTGTATAAAGAAAAGTGAAAATAATTTTGCTGATTTTTTTAAAGTATTGTTACTAACCCGGCAGAGAAGTTGCAAAAGTGCATACACTGAATTTTTGCAAAATTCTTTGGTATGCTTTTTACATGGTTAGTATATAAGGACAACCCATTTGAATTTTTAAGAGTGATTATCTCATAGGAAGTACTTGTCTGAAACTATTAAATAAAAATCCTATTTTCTTTATACTTTTGTTGCCCAGCAATGTCAAGATACTAAAACTTGTTTTAGAAATACGCTTACTATAATTTCTGTCTACAACATACTTGATATATTTTCATTATATTTTCAGAAAATTTCTTGGATGTATAAACCATAAAAGAATCCAGGCCACTAATAGAAACTGCGAAGTGACTGCTGATGTGAGACATGATGGGTCTGAACCACTTGTAGATGTTATGTTTGGTAAGGAGCTCATTTTTAATCTTGACAAAAAGACGACCTGGGTTTGTGTTGTTAGATGTTCTTGTCTTCTCTCTTAATTTTTTTTTTTACTGTGGTTACTTTTTTTTTTTGTTCTGGTCTATAGCTAGATGTTGTGCAGCTGGGAGGAGAAAAGGCATCACTAACAGCCTGATGTCTAGATAAATGTGTATCTGTGTCTTTGTACTACAGTTAAATCTGGTGGATCTTAGATCAAAGAACTGACTAGCTTTAGGGTTGAGTCTACTTGTTTAGTGACATACTTGTGTGACCTTCGCAGTCAGGTACAATGCCAGGGAAGTACGAGTAGCTCTGTTTTAATGGAAGAATCTGTTGACTTTCTGTAATTTTTTAATGTTATCTGTGATGGAGGCATCTCAGTCTTGAGAACAGAAAAGTTGGATACCTTTAGTTGCTTATGCGACTGAGTAACTTCCNAATGCCAGGGAAGTAAGAGTAGCTCTGTTTTAATGGAAGAATCTGTTGACTTTCTGTAATTTTTTAATGTTATCTGTGATGGAGGCATCTCAGTCTTGAGAACAGAAAAGTTGGATACCTTTAGTTGCTTATGCGACTGAGTAACTTCCTATGCAGTTTGGAGGAACTGCTTACATGGATAAGACCATAGGTGTGCAGATGGACTTGCAGAATGAGGTCAACTGATGTACAACAAATATCTTGGTTTCCTTTGAGGGTGTAGTGACCAGGCAGGGAATTGATGGTGGAAATTTCATCAGTTCTGGAAGCGGCCCAGATTCTAGGCTGTGAACAGATGGCTCTAATCTGCTTTTGTCCTTTTCTCTGGCTGCATCTTCTTTCCTGCTGTGCTGTAATGGACCAATATGTCATGTAGCCCATTAAAGTTTTCATTATTATTGATTCTTGCTACCCCCTTTTCTTGAAACTTCCATATATTTAGTGAATCGGTAGAAATGTCAAGAGTGTTGAATGTACTTCATTTTGCTTAGGGAAGTCTAGTTATTTCAGTGTTGACATTGCTTGTTTCTCCTTCCCCCATGCCTCTGTCTTTCCCATTCTTATCTCTAACTGTGATGTATTAAGATTTGAGCAGTAAAGCTGAATGTGTTCCACGGTGTAAAACCAAAACAATTTATTTCACTAATGCCAAGAGCTACAGCTCTGAACTCTTCATTTTCTAAGAGCTGATTATTTGCCAAGTGAAGAGTTTGCAGCCCTTGCAATTGGCAGACATGGGGCTGGAACTTGGATGCCATGCATGGTATTGCATTATATGTGTTTGAGTAAGGCTTTTGTATTTGCAAATCCTGCTAAAATAAGTAATTAGCGTAGGTACAATACTTAACTTCTACTGCCTCCTCCCTGTTTTAGAATAATTTCTTTCAAAATTTTCCTAGCGCTCTCTATTTTTTTACATTATAACCACCAGATTGTGTAAACCAATTTCTTGTTTTGGCTAAAGAAGTAAGTTAAACGGACCATAGAGAACATGCTGCTAAAATGCTGAGCCATGTGTGGAAATGATGCCTTGCAGTGCCTTCTGTGCCTTCTGTTAGATGACTTTGAGGGCATACTATGAGCCATTCTCATCACATATGTGTTCTTACTATAGGTATATCCAGACAAATGTTTCAGATTGTTCAATAATTCAATACAGAAATGAAAATTACACGTATATTGTGTGCAGTTTCATGTATTTGTTTGCTGGTGGTGCATTCTCAGATTCCTTGGTAAGTAGAGTACTTTCTAATCCGACACGACGAACAGGGTATTTGGATTTGTATGTACAAAACAGAACAGCATGCTAATGTAATTGTGACTTTGACTTTGTGACTGACTTGTTAAATTTTTTTCCCTTTACAGCTGATGGAGAGCGATTGATAATGAAGGGAGCCAACTTGACGACAATAGAAATGTTAACAGCATTAGGGTCCAGATGTAGTGCAAAAGATCTTAAGGAAGAACAGAAAAGCAAGAAGAGTCCCTGAAGAACAGAAAACCAACCATGTTTGCATTTACATGTGTTGAAAATGACAGGCTGCACAGAAGGCTTTTCTCCTATGCAACAAAATGTGAAAGGGAGAAGTGGCGAAAAGAACAAACCATTTGGATGTTCCCCGTATTCATCTGAAGGAAAACACGGTGGATCAACGAATCTTCTAACACTAGTGGGTCAGAGTGGCTTAAGATGTGTGAATGCGTCTTTCTAAGCAGCTGCCTCTCAGTTGTCTGCGTGTCAGACTAGTATCACGTGTATTTGCATATAAATGAATAATGCACATTAGCTATTAAATTAATATTATAGTGAAGCTAGATCTCTTTGGACATTATTTCCTAGAAAATTTCAATATAGTGGAATGTAAAATATTATTAGAGTGGTTATTATTTTTGAAAATTATTAAATACAAACATTTGAAGAAAACTTTGAAAGTATTCTTCATTGACTTAGCTGAGGGACAGCAAGCTGCAAATACAGGGTGGATTTTGTAATACTATGTTTATAGTACGCCTGTTGCTAAGTCTCTGCTATTTTCTTCTTCTCTTTCTCAAGAAAGTGTGGAATTTGCTAAATGTAAATTTAGCTCAGCAATTAAAGTAAGAAGGTAATGGGACTGTGAGCACACAGTAGAGTTACTCATCCTGCATAAAAGTAGCTAAGTTTAGCTCAAAGGGAAAGGTAAGTTAGTTTTTTTGATAATTGGAGAAAAGGGCTATCTTTGAACTTCAGTTTTACAATACTTCTGTCACTCAATTCTGGGAGATTTCATTAAATATTTTGTAAAGATCAAAGGCAGAGCTTTATTTGGTGTTTATAGCCCTATATCCAATCCTATTATTCATCAAAGTAAGTGCTTAGGTGTCTCATCTGCATCGCAAAGCTCTGTGGGTTTGGGAGGGTTGATCTCTCCTCAGGCTGTGCAGGTGAAGGGGTCAACTGCACACGTATTTCACGTGCATCAGTTTTGTTCTAGTTCAATTCATAATGAAAATGTAATGAAAGTTCCAGTTTTGAGAATTGCAGTGCAGTACTGTGAAGAGGCATTAGTTCTACTTGTTGTTAACCAGATGCCTGACTTCTAGAAAATTGTAATACATATGTTTCCAAAGTTGATTTGGCAGCAGATTTAGGGCACAAATCTGAAACTAGTTTTACCTTTCTTTTGCTGAGATTTGTAATTGGACACTGTCCTTTCTGAAAGCAACACTGTTTTAAATAGCACTGTCGAGGTAGTTCTTTGCAACTTCTTCACCAGGATGCTGAAGTCAAGGTGATATCTTACGTTGGAGGAGCAGAGCTGTGTTGAACACATTTGATGGTATTTTATGGTGGCCTCCTCCGTGTGTTTGCAACAAATAGAAGAGAGTGAGATAAGATGATTGGGGCAGATGGGTCAATGAAATTTAGATCTGAGAACAGTAGGTGTGAATGACTTAGTCTGGGATGAATACCTTCTCTGAAGTCTGTTCCCCTTTTTTTTATTAGGCCACGTACTCTTCCCAGTTGGTTCAGAATGCTGAGCTCCTGAACCTGCCACTGAGCTCCCTTCTAGTGGAGAAGTTACGAGAAGATCTGAAACTGTTTGAGAGGATTTTAATTCCTGTTAGCTAGAAGAGTATCCTAGAAAGTGGACCAATTAGAAGTAAGGCTGTTCAAAGGACAGATTTGGTTTCTTTTTTTTTTCTCCAGTTTAGAACATCTTACAGCATGACTTTACCTGCAGAAGCCTTACAGGGAAAGTGAGAAGTGTTCAAGTGGAGAAACACTGCAGAATTGTTGATTCTCTGTTTAATCATGTATTCATATGCACAAAAGCCCTCTTCCTGTAATATATCAGTGATTTTTGTGGTTTTTTTTAAAAAGTTTTTTCTTTGACAGTTTGTACAATGATGTCAGTGTGTAAAACTTGTGTTTAAATGTGGAGCGCTTACATCCATCTTAAATAATTAGCCATCTGTAAGTACTTGAAGAGTAAAATAGGATTAAGTAGTATTAAGTTTCTGTAGTGTTTGTATTGGCCCAAGATTGGGGTTTGTATTTATGAAGAGAAAAGGGAGAAGAATTAAGATCCTAGTTCAGGCTTTTTATAGCCAAAATAAGTCCTCTCCACTGTTGAAGAAAGGTGATTTTTTTCTTTACTCACATGGATAGGCATCGTACTCTGTAAAGACATGCTCTTACTAGGTGCTTTCATTTTAACCTGGAGATGCCCAACCTTTTTGCTTAGGTTAGGCCAAAGGCCTGCAACATAGCTGTCGAGAGATGACCGACAATTCAGTGGATGAGGTGTTAGCTCGTGCTGCGTTTGACGCGTGTGCTAGTAGCTGCAATTTGCAGTGGTAAACTCCGCTATGTTTTGTGCAGGAAAAAGAAGTAATGGCTGGGATTTGAATACATAAGGTATAAAGGCAAACATACAGGACAGAAAAATAAAGCTAAAAATGTGCATTCTCAAGACTACAAGATACTGAAGGGATGTAAACAAGCAATATGGGCAAGGAGATACTCCCTCGGGTGATTATTATGCTACTATGTAGCAAATTGCTCTCCCTGTACCATATAAATAAAGGTACGAATGTATTTTTCAAGTACATTAAAGATAATCTTTAATGAATTTCTTTTATAACCATTTAGATAATGGGTGCAAGCTGTTCGTACAGGCTTGATTTCTGCTGCTGATTGACTGAAACAAAGCTGAGCGACCTGCTGGTCTGACATGCACCCTCCTGACATGCACTGTCTAGGGCTGTGGATGCAGAGGGTATTAAGGTCAGTCATGCAGAACAAAGCGGCGCTGTGTGAGCGTTGACTTTGCGTGTTGCTATTCTCTAGCCCACTAATCTTGATTACTATACCCCACCAAAAAAATGGAGACTTAGTATAAAAGGAACTGGAACAGGCCCTAAAAACACTGGGATTGACTAAATACAAACACCGTGTCCATGTAGGGTGTCTGATACCAGGTGATGATGATGACATCAAAATGTCTAGATCTCTAATACCTGGAGATTTAAAACAATGATTAGAATCATCTGAGACCTGTTTGTTGTACAAATACCTATCTATTTAGAAGTTCTTGTCAATGCGTAGGGAAAATAGTCCTGAAACAGATGAATGTGCCATTCAGATAACAGTAGCTGGTCAGGGTACTCCCTTTTGAAATATCTGCAGCACTGTTTTTAGAAAAAGATGATGGCATCTTTATTAAAGATTTCAGCTGGGAGTGGCAGTGTTAGTGAACATTTCCATGGCAAGTTTTAACTACCGGCTGGCCCAAGTAAGTACAAAAATGCCACCTCCTGATGCCTTTCTTGCAAGATAGAAACAAGTAGAAACATGCTAGCAGAGGTAGTTCATGCATGCCAGTGCAAATTCTGTTTATTATTTGCGAGGATCTCAATTTGGGCTATTCCGTACTACATACTGTAGGAGAAACTGGGTGCAATACAGTCTTGCTCTGCAAACCCAGCTTGAGGAGTTGAAGATGCTTTAAATCTCAATTATTTTTGAGATGTTGCAATCTAATACGTTTTTGCTGTTTGTGAACGTGCAAAGGGTGTCATTTACTCATTTCAGAAAACTGCCCACAAGTATTTGCCCTGTTGGATGTGGAAGAACACGTTCGGTTTGGTTGGCTTTTCCTAGTTCTTCACCTCTACTATATATGAATTCTGAATGACCAAGGACTTTATATGGTGTAAGGAAGCAAAAAAAAAAAAAAAGTCAATATCCTTGGACTGTATTTAACAGTTCTCCCAAATGTGTCTTCTACATGCATACTTTCCCTGTGCAGGTATACACACCCCTTGCAGTTTAAGAATTGCTGGCTTACTGCCCACCTCATCAGCTACATGTAGGACCAGTTTCTCTGGGTGCCGGGCCCTGGCCCTGCTTCTCCACTGGGTGGTTTGGAGTCACCTTCGGACTGACGCATCTCCTATCAGCGGTGCCTCTCTCAACTCCACTTCCCTCCCCTCCCTTCTCCTTCTCCTGGTCTAATAGCCTTTTTCCTTCCTGGTACCATTTGATCTCATCCAGTCTCACCTTTTCCCACTGGAAGGCCTGAGTCACTCTTCTGAGCCTCTTTTATTGTCTGCCAAGAGCTAGCAGTAGCTTCAAGCAGCCGAAGTGCTTTGCTCCTGGTAGACCACTATTTGTTCTCTTCTTCCCACTCAGCCTCGCTCTGTATGCTGAGAAATGTTGGGACAGAGCAGCGTGAATGCTTAGAGGCACTGCTTTGCTTCTGATTGTCTTTAACTTAACAACAAACCATCTTTACGTTGAGCTGGCCTTCGCAAGTTTTACAAAACTAAGGCTGTGCCCAAGGATAGGTGTTAGAGGTGTGAGGGTGAAGTAGTTGCCAACCTGTTTTGATCATGTCTCGTTAAGTTTAAAAGTGGTTCTTGAAAACAGAGTTAAGGTGAGTGTGAAGAGACTCTGCTTGGCTTAAAGCAGTCTCCTACATACTGGCAGTGTTGCCAGCAGAGGTTAATAGCATATCAAAGGAGATGTCTGCATTGTGCTTCACTGGATGAGGCAAGTTTGACTTGCTTACACACAAAAAGAACATTTCTTTAAAGACAAAATAGCTGGAAAAGTGGACCAGCAGACCTGTTTGTGAAGGGAATGCTCTGTCAGTATGAGCAAAGCCTGGGAAAGATGAGGCCTTCACAGACAGGTTTCACAACTCTGGCTGGCAATCCTTGCTGGAAGTTCAGAGGATCGGCAGGAGGCGAAGCAGCAGGTTCCTTCCTTACCAAGGCACTAATTCTCTGTTTCTTTTGACTCCCTCCCCACCCTTTTCCAGCGAGGAGTCAAGGACCAGCCTTACTGTAAAAACAGCATGTTCAGCATGCAAAGCCAGCAAATTTGTCATCTCAACACACAGTTCTTGCACAGATTCACTGAATTGTCTTTTCATTACTGGTGAATCTGGGGCAGTCAAATCACTTGCACGAATAAAAGAAACATTATTTTAGCGAAGTTTTTAAATTCTCTTTTTCTAGGTTGGGCTTTATAGAACTTGTCTTCAAAATCCACTTCTCAAATGAATTTCAAAGTATTTTCTGGAAATGGCAAATGTAAGAATCAGATTATTCTTTCTTTCCTTCACATAGCTGCATCAGTGTCAAGTTAAGGTGCACATAAAAGTGCCACAATTTGTACCAGAAACTATCTTGTGGCAGAAGCATGGGAAAGAATCGGAGAACTCCACTGTAATTTCTTACCTCCGTATAGATTTTCTCTGGCCTAGATATTAGATATGTAAGATCGTATCTTTAGAAGGAATCAAGGACGTAAACCCAACTACGATGAGGCTTTTCAAGTCTAGAAGAGCAAGCTGGAGAATACCTGCCAGTCCTGCACGGTTGCCTGAGATGCCAGAGGCAAGAATTTTCTTAGAAGGTCTTTTGAACACGAGTCATGTAGTCAACACATTTGGCAAACTTGGTGTGTTTGCAATGGGAATGGGATAATAGTAAAAATTAGCTTTAGCTTCCAAATGGTTTTTCCCTAGGTTTTTCTATGGTCCGTGAAAGAGGAAGTCTTTTTCTGAAGGGTGACTCAGAGCTGGAAGCTAATGCTTGAGCGGTACTTCAGACAGCCTCTCTCTTCCTGCTGCGTGCGGGTGTGAGGAGACGTGCTTCTTGGCAAAAGCTGGCTTCATCAACAGTGCCCCAGGGATGTATTTCACCCCTAAGCCCCTGTCACCCCAGGATGAAGTCCTTTGGGAGCCCTGATCTGGTAGACAGGCTACATAGAATCCTGACGCCTTATGGCAGAATTTTGCTCAACATGAAGAGCAGCAGTTGCAGTCCCTCTAACTCCAGCGCTGCTGGGAAAGGCGTTGGTATCCACATCACACTGAGGACACCTTTCCTCTGTAGACGATGGGCGTTGGGCTCCGTGCTCCAGGTTTCTACAGCTGTGATGCTCTCTTTGGTGTCAGAATTAAAAGTAGTGCAATTGTTATAACTATAAATTAAACTTTTTTTCTTGAGGTTACCTTCCCAGTGGTCAATTAATATCCTTAGTAATGCAACTCTACTTATAATATGAAATAAAAAAATAATTCTAAGACTTTATACACCCCTTCCAAAATCCAGTGGGCACATCTGTAATTTGTGATTCTATATTTCATAGGCTAATTACTCATCATTGGTAGAACTATTTCTTATATCACTGTTTATCCCAAATCGTTTTGCCGTTCCTTGTCCTTGCCCTTATGTCCAGACCACACAGAAAGGACAAAGTTGGGGGTTTTATTTGGCTTTATTTATAGAGCTTTGGGATAATTTTTTGTACATCTGAGGTTTCTAAAAAGCCACACCAGAGTATTATCTTTCTGAAAGCCTCCTCTGTGAGCAGGTATCCCCTGCTAATATGCTTTTGTTTATGCAGATCAAAGGCCTTTTCAATGCAAAACTACAGCTATGGACAATTTGTAGTCATCCTGATCTCTTTTTTAACATTGTAATGACTATGCTGATATTAAATTCTGAAGGTAAAGATTTTATTTAAAAAAGAAATGTATTTAAAAATACAAAACAAAAAAAAATTAAAACCTGCTTGCTGTTCAGGGTAGATACTGCTTCTAAATAAAGAGTGTTTTTCAAAGCTTCCAAAGTCAGAGCCAAGCTCGTGTATGTGCAGTCACTGTGAGCTGGGCTGGAGCTGACATCAGGTCATCTTTGTCTGGAATGAGGAAAATGAAGCCTGGAGTGCTCTTTCTGGCCACTGCAGGCTCTGGAGCTTTCTCTCCTGTCATTGAGGCAGGGTACATCTGCCCTCGATGTAAGCATTTCCCTTTAAACTTGCTTTGAACATGCTGCTGACAGCGTACAGGACATACGCTGAGGTTGCCGTCGTGTTAATTGCATTATAGTAATGCTCTGTGGCATCAGCAAGGATCGGGGCTCCGGTTGGCTCGGCGCTGAACACGAGAACATGCGAGCCTGCTCGTCCCGACAGCCGGCCACCTGAAGCAGATACAGCATTGGCCAGATCCAGAGCAAGGACTCCTTGGACCCATGCTTCTTAGACTAAGCCATGCCAGAGAGTAAGATGGCTTTGTTTTGACTTGAAAACTAAGGTGTCTCTCACAAAGCTCATTGGTAAAACACAGGCTATGCCAACCTCTTTTAGCCCAGAGGTAATGGAATGTCAATATGCTAGAAGATCTTGCACGTATTGACATACAAATGAAAACTTGTAGGTTCATGTGTTGCTTCATAATCCCTGGTCTAGTATTGCCTAAGCGAACAGCTCCTGAGCTGGAGTAAAGCTTACCTAGGCCAGCTATGCAACCATAGCACGTGTTTCATCATGTCTGCCCAGTGATGACATGGCTGGGAAGGGAAAACCACACTTGTACAACAAGGAAACAGAAACAAAGGTGTGCTACCTATGCAATTTTTCTCATCCATGCCTTGGGGGTGGGTAACTATTATTCATGGCCTGCTATGACTTTTTTCACAGCTAGGGATAAGCTGAAGAGTAAAATTTGGGCTGTGGTGTCCAATTTTCGTGGTAATTTTTTAAGGCTTTCTTAAGAGGTAATTTGTCTAGAAGAAGCCTACCACTTACAGAAGGTGCTGTATATACGTGATATATCTGTATACTAGAATGAAAGCGAGATCCTTCCTTTTACTCAGTAAAGCAAAGGATAGCACTATCAGATTGAGTTCCATCCAAGTTAAACATATGGGCAGTTTAATGAGTAAAGGTCTAGCGAAAAAGTCACACCTCCTATGCAACCTGATCAGTGATATGTTGCAGACGAGGAGGTGGTGCTCTGCCCTGCCCAAGCAGCAGGTATTATGACTCTGAAAGACAAAATATGGCTTGGCTTGCATGCAATTGGTAATGCTAAGGCTACGTGAAGAGAAACTTCAAACACTGCTGTCCACAGCTTCCCAGCTCTCACATCAGATGAAGCATCACTGTACAACGCACACTCGCCCAAAGGAGTAGAACGAAGGGCTCTGTGCCTTGGTCCTTTGCTTTGTGCTTGGTAATGAAGGACTGTAATATCCTCCCCTCCTACGGGATGCAAGGGCTTGACTACCTCAGGAAAACATCCGCTCTGGCAGGCCCCAGCTGCCAAGGCGGCGGTTGCTCCTAACTGTGGCTACGTGCTTTCCGTGCAGCTAATTTCCCCGGAAAAATTTACTCTTCTGCTTGTAAATTTGATTCTCCTTCTCTTGGACAACGTATAGTGTAAGGTGGAAATGAGCAAAACTTCAGAGAACTTCAGCTGTCTGCGCTGAAACAGTAATATGTGGCATAGGAATTGAATGCTTTCCATATGAATGCATGTATTTGCGCTTCGCTTCGGGTATATCGAGACAGAAGAGGTGATTACACACACAAAACGTGTCTGACCATGACCAGGCAGGAACTGGGATTTATAGAGACACAGACCCGTGGCCCAAGCATTTCTGAATATCTGACCACTTTTATTTTGACTCCCAAAGCAGAGAGCTGCATTCCCTCACCTTTGAAATATTTGCTCAATATATATACTGTACTGTCATAGCAAAAAATAACGTATAGTTTGTAGCCCAGTCTGCTTGTGCCTTACCCAGAAGGATACATCTCTGGTCCCTCTAGGTACTTTGTTTGCGATATGAGATACCACAAATTTCAGCACTGTCCTGTTTCAAAGAAGTTTTGACGTGTGGCATCGACAATATCACAGCCAGTGATCTATATAATGGGATTAATTTGCAAAACACGAGATCTTTGTAAAAATTCAGACACATTTCTCACTGTATCCTAACGGTCTGCATTTCAGAAAAGAGAGATAAGATTCTCTTTTCTTCTTACATCTTATATGAACTTACATGCCTAGACTGAAAAATTTGTAAGGCAAATAAATCAAACCAAATGGCTTGTGGGATGCTTCAAGAATGGAGCAACGTTCTGCACAGGTAGGTAGCTGGATCTCCATGTACTTCAGCTCCAGGAATACTGTCTCACCACTAGATGGGAATAGTGGATTTTACTTCTGCTGCTGTATTATCAGCACTTGTACCTGACTAGTATTTGCACATGGTAAGCCATCTGCAGGCAGTGCCGGAGAAATGTGGATCCGAAATTCTTTGCTAGCATACATGGAGTAAAGCCAAGATTTCTATTTCTAGAAATTGTCCCCATTTTACAAGACTGAAGACTTCCTAATTCCTGAAGGAGGATTCTCTTTGATCTCTAATCTAATTGCATTTCATTTATACTTTCTGTAAGCAAACAGAAAAGAAGTGCAGGCCAGACGGCGTTTTGGTTCCGCTACCATGAATTAGGTAGTAAACAGCCTAATTTAAAATTTACTCCAAAGTCTCTTGTGCAAGACGAAATTAAAAAAAAAGATAAAAGTGGAAGGAAGTTGAAAGTCTTGTGTTTCAATGCACCTACTCAATGGCAAGAAAAAGCAATGTGGCTTGCTGCCTTATGAGCAGACGCTATACTGTTGTTTGCATATTAAAAGCAAACATATAGTCAGAGAAGTGGAAGGTAATTAAAGGCAGCTCAGTAGGGAAGGATAGTTAAACAGAAGGATTTAAAAAAAATCTCAGTTGAAAAATGATCTGATTACTTAGCGTGTGACAACTCTGACCTTTTCTAGAAAGTACTGAACCTTCAAACTGATTCAGTTCAGCTCTACTAAGTTGCATCACTGCAAAGCGTAAAGGGAAGTGTCCTCCTTGCACCAGAACATTTGGATTCACAGCACTTTCTCATGTTGTGAAATGCTGGAACCAGCAGAGAGGCCTTTGCTGTCTTCTCTGGTTTTGACACCTCAATCTCAAACTCCTCCGCGAAAGTACTAGCAGAGAAACACAGCCACGGCTACTCCATCAAAAAACTCCAGGCACTGAGCCTATCTTCAGATTTTTATTGTTCTGGTCAGGAGAAAGTAGCTCTGGGTTTCATCCAGTCTGATACAAGACCAAAAGAGGCAAAGCTTGGCATAACCCCAATGTTGGAAAGAAATCTTGGGAATACATTGGAATCAGGGTTTCTGTAACTTTCTCACAGAATATGGCAGTAAATCTCTCTGCTCACCTGACTGAATTTGACAAAAGATTTGCTCAGACCTCACGGTGCCTGGTGACAGCGTGCATTTTATGATGGCTCTTCTGCGCCAGTGTGCCATAATGGCAGCCGCTGTGTTTTCCTTTAAGAAGTAGGCATCAGGGTATCGCAGTTCAATGTGGACTAAAACCAAGGTAACAAATTGGCATTTTCCCAGTGCTAAGGCATGAGATTGCGTTCAGACTTTGATTTTCCCCGCGTACTTTGAGTGCCGGCTTTAGCTCTGTATTTTGATTGATCTTGTTTGCTACCTGACCACTATGTAACCGGTCTGCTCCCAGGTTGCAGCAAGCTCTGGGATCGCTGTTGTTCGTTAATATGTGATACACCAGCAGCACTTGGGGGAAACGCTGGGAAGGCCTGCAACCAAAGCCAACACACCGCTTTGGGATGCTGACTCCTTATTGCTCTGTCTCTGTGCCATACGATGCCCCATGCGTGTTTGTTCCTGAATTATCCATAAAAAGGATATCCATACGTAATGAATGCTGTAAGTTTGGATTCGGTGCCCCAGACTTGAAAAGACTTCCCTAGGGCCAAAATCCCGGAGACTGGTTTTTGGACCGCGTGGGTGCCGGAGAACAGCACACTGGACTCTTTCGCCGCGGTAGGGGCCGGGTGGCGTTTGTGTCTGAAGAAGCGTTAAGGCCGTGACTGTCCCTTGGCCAGATGGCTCCGGCAGTGCCCCAACGTTTGTGGGCGCGGCGTTCCGTCCCGGGGAGCTGCAGGCAAGGGGTGCGTGTGTGTGTATGTGCGTGCGTGCGTGCGTGTGTGTGTGTGCGTGTGTGCGGGAGGAGGGCGGGAGGAGGGCGGGTAGCGGCGCGGCGTGCCCGCTCTTGTCGCCGCCGCGGGCGGGACTCGCCGGGCGGGGGCTCGGCGGGGGAGGGGCCGGGGCGCGGCGGGCGCCCCATTGGCTCTCCCCGGCGGCACATGTCGCCGGCCCCGCTATAAAGGCGGCCGCGGCCCCGCTGCAGCCCGTCCTCCTGCATCCGCGCTTCCCCGGGGACACCGCCAGCCCCAGCCCCAGCGCCGCCGCCATGGCCATCGATGCGTTTTTAGGCAAATGGTGCCTCGTCTCCAGCGAGGGCTTCGAGGAGTATATGAAGGAGCTGGGTAAGGAGCCGGCGGCCCTCAGCCTCCGGGAGGGAGGGATGCCTCCCCCGGCCCCCGCCGCCCCGGGGACGTGCCGCTGGCACCGCTGCCGGCCGGCCGGGCTCTGTC
>VZSC01003846.1:171975-199455 GCA_013398225.1 Steatornis caripensis
GTGGTGCCGCGATGCTGCGGGATGCGACACCGGGGGCTCCCGGCGCCGGAGAGGGAGCGCCGGCCGGGCGCAGACCCTTCCTCCCCGGATAGCTGCCGCCTCTGGCTCCGCGTCCTAAAGATGTCGGCAACCGGTTTTGCACCGTAACAGCGGGGAGGCAGGTGCCGGTGCCAGCAGGCACGGTCCCGCCGTCCCGCCCCGCGCCCTCCCCGCTGTCCAGCCGCCTCCTCCCGCCGGCAGCGCCCCGGATTACCGGGCGATGCCAGCAGCCCGGCTGCCATTAGGCCGGTTTGCTCCTCCCTCTCCGGGTGATGCCCCAGGGCGGTGGGACCGGCGCAGGGGAGCGGGCTCCGCGCTGCCCCGGCCGGGGAGGGGGCAGGCGGAGGGCAGCGCTGCTGCCGGGGCCGCGCCGGGCTCACACCGCCCGGGGTGGCCGCGCACAGACGGGCTGAGCCTGGGCTGCTTTCCCGTGAAGTCACCTTGGGTGTCTGCGCACGAGAAAGCCAAACTGCATCAACTGCCTGTGGCAGCCCACGGCTGACTGCACTGCCAGAGCCTGTTGGTATTCTCCTGTGGGTAGCACCCTTGTCCCAGGGGGATAGACCTGGCTTGCTATCCCTGCTTTCAGGTTGCCCTACATTTTGTAACACAAAGTTACCGAATCAAGAACAGACCTGACACCGGGAGCCTCCTCTGCAAGTTCGGATTTACCACTTCCCCGTGAGCATCCTGGCCAACAGGTGACGGACACCTGTCAGTGTCTGTGTAGCCCAGGAGCTATTATTTTCTGCAGTTCATTCGCCGCCGAAAGCTAGGATATTTTCTCAAGAGGCAGAATATGTGGCCTTGAATGTCTTTGGAGGGAGGAGAGGAAGGAATTTAGGTCTTGCGCTCTTCATGTAAAATACAAAAGGCATCACTGTATTTACACTCTGCAGGTGGCAGTGGCTGTAATTGTATTTTGTGAGAGGCCCGCGATAGCTATGTTGTGAGAAAGCCTTCTGGACTGAGCCCTCTGGGAGACTTTGGATCAAATTCAAGAATTGTAAGCTCAGCTCAGTTCAGCCGTGGATTAGGATGCCGCAGTGCTCATGTCTAACAACCAGGGCTAGGCATGTGCCAAGTTGCAAGTTCAAAGCAGAAATCAACCGCTGCAACTGCAGAGCACCTCCCTTGTGTAGGCAGCAACTGAGTGTGGTTTGTTTGTTTTTAAATCCCGGTCTTAAACCAGTCACTTTTCCTTTTTACAATTATAATTTAGGCAATTAAATTTACTCCAAGTCACAATTTAGGAGCCAGTTGGATCTCACCCTCACTGACTACTTAGGAAACTCTGCCTCCTGATGCACCATAAATGAGATTCTGCAGATTCTGCTTAGTCTGTATAAAAGAACATTTGAGGATAAAGAAGTTTGACGTTCACTCCTCGCCATATGGGAAACATATGCTGCTCATCTCTGTTTAGTGGGATCCCAAGGCGTAGCTGATCAGATAACTCCCTGATTACTCTGGACTGGATGGCAGCAAAAGGGGGGGTGGGGGGGTCACTCTGACAATAATTTCCAATTCTGGTCAGAAAAGCTGGACTGAGGAGGACTGGTTTTTGCTCTGTAGTCTCAAGCTTAAGGCTCAGTCCTAGAATCTCAGTTGAGTCTGCAGAAGCAGTGGCTGGGAAGTACTTTGTTATTTCGACCTCCCAAGAAAACTGTAATCTTTGCTTTGTGGATTCAGCCCTCATCCAAGTATCCTGTACACTCCAGGGGAGTGCTGTGCTCTTATGTGACATTTTCTAACTACACCAGCTGCAGAGCCCAGACGCTCTCTGACTTGGTGACACTTGCTACTCCATTTGGTTGCTTATCAGTTCCTGGTTCAGATCTGCACTTTCCAGTTTGATGGATTCACATTTGTTGCCCGACTACCCTCTCATTCGTATCTTCATCCTTCAGATCAAAAAAACTCAAGCAAACCACTCAAACATTGCACGCAGGGGCTGAGGCAGGGTGAATCTTTTTTTGCTGAAGGGTTTTGAGGGCTGCCGTCTGTCTCCAGATGATGAATTTTCAGACATTTGCAAAGCTCACTTCTCTCGTGGTCCTTTTTTTTTTTTTTTGTGTGTGTAAGTTGTCTGTGAGATTTATTTTGCATGATAGCGGTTTTCTAATTCACAAGTCCACACTTTGGATACAGGATGTAGAAGATGAACTTGTACGAAAAATTGCATATTTGAAGTTGCGTACAGAGTGATGGAAGAGTGGGTATTGAGTAAGTTGAAACAAATATGCAGGTGGATTAATCCCTTGATTAAAACTCATCTGTAGAGTTTGTAAAGTGTTCAGAACTTGAAGGGAATAATTTTATATTGGTTTAAGCTTTTGTTGTCTCTTTTCCTGTTTATTGTTTATTTCTGTTCGTAAAAATTCAGTGCTGAGCTTTGGGACATCTGCGAATCCTCTAGAGGGCAAAATAGATTTAACTTTACCCCTCTGAGGAAGCTGAAGAATTACGCTGCAAATAAGCTTTTGCCTTCCTCATCAGTGGATAATTTAAAACATCCTCTTTGTGGCTCTTGAGCTTTGATTCTCAAGTGTACTTAAGTGCCTAATTAAATGGGAGTTGGGTATTTGAATTCTTGTGTGGCCCTAAGCCTTAGGGTTTAACTGACTTTGTGACACTCTGTGCCTCTCGCCTTGCAGGTGTGGGTATGGCCATGAGAAAAATGGGAAGCATGGCCAAGCCGGATGTTTACATTGTGAAGGATGGGGACACAATCACCGTAAAAACAGAAAGCACCTTCAAAACTTCACAGTTCAGCTTCAAGCTTGGTGAGAAATTTGAGGAAAACACATTAGATGGCAGGAAAACTCAGGTCAGTATACCAGACTTTCTACTGAAAAAAGAAAATTCTTTGGGTCTTTTACAGATGGAGATGCTATTTAAAAATCAGTTTTGACATCCATACTAACAATGCTTTATTTGATGAATAGCTGTCACTGTAAGTCTCATTGAAATAAATTCTTTTTTGTTCTTTTTTCCCCTGGATTAAGCAACTTCCAAAGAGGGAAAATGCTGAAACCAATGTCTTGTGTGTTTTGTTGTTTTCAATTTGTAGCAGAAGCATTGTGTTAGTAAAACTAACAGACCTCTAAATCCATGTTAAAGCCAAATGCCGCTTCGTTTGAAGCCTGTGGAAAAAATCCCATTGATGTTTAATCAGAGGCAATTCAGCCCTAGGGTTAACCTTTCCGCTCGGTCTCGTATTTGCGTAAAGGGAGAGCCTGGTTCAGTGTGCAGTGGGATAACAGACACCCATGGCATACATGTGAATCCTAGTCCCCGATCTCCAGTTTTAGAAGGCAAAGAGCTTCTCCCTACACTGAGTAGGGAAAAATTTCATCCGAAAGGAGGTTAAAAGCAAAGAACCCCTCAAATATGTCTCTCATTTCCTTGTGTGAATGCGCTCAGTGTACCACTCCACCACCTGCAGCCACACACTGGCAATTCATCTATTATTGCAAGATCAGATAAATGTTTCACAAAAGCTCAAAGTCCATGCACAAAGAGATGAGTGGACAACATTGTCTGCTCTTGTTAATTGAAATTGTGCATGTTGTCAAAGATCTGCCCGATGCAGGAATGTGTCAGACCAGTGAGTGAACGAGCAGTGAGCTACTGTTAGAAGAGGACCAATAAAATATTGAAGATAACATCCTGGCTTTGTACAAGTCAATGGCAAAATTACTATTCAGTGAGCTGGGGTGGGAATTTTTCCTTTGGAATAAGGTGTTGGCAAGCCTCAGTCTCCATCAAAAGTCATCGGTAAAATACTGATGTTCGGTTTCTTCTTTCAGACCCTTGTCAGCTTAAAAGATGATGGGTCATTGATTCAGGAGCAGGAATGGGATGGCAAGAAGACCATAATAACACGGAAACTAGTGGATGGACAATTGGTGGTGGTGAGTTCAGTCCCACCTTCTGATCCTTGAGCGCTGCTGGCTGGTAGCCTGAAAAGTTAGCTCTAAAAGATCTTTTTCCGTATAGTCCGTACTGACGCAAATTAATAAATCCATCTCTTTATCGTCTAGGAATGTGACATGAACGGTGTGAAGTGTACTAGAGTCTACCAGAAAGCATGAGGACGTCTTCATGTTCAGTAGAAACTTGCTACAAACAACTCAGTTCAGTGGACAGAGCTCCTTTACACTCCTTATTTTCCTTTTCCCTGTTTTCTAGTATTTCAATGGACTGAGTAGCTGAGTGCAATCCTTTTTAAAACCCATGATGTAACTATTATGTAACTATTCTGAACTTATGAAGCTATTAAATAAAATTGTCAAATATATGAAGTGGAACTCTTGTTACTATAGTGGAATTGTCAAGTGAGGTTTTATAAAAACTCAGTTTGGTTTTAGGCTCTATTACAAACTGCCTTCAGTTCAAGATAATGCAATATATGGCAATGAACACTTAGGCAACTGTTAGCAAGTTAATTAATGGTTAGCAAGCTGAATTTTGACCAGCATCCTTTATTGCTAAGGTAGTAAAATCTGAAATAGAGAAAATATTCAGAGTTCAGGCTCTAGAGCTGTTTCTAACTTGCGTGTTACAAATCGGGCACGTGTAAGTAAAGAGATAAGCTTTGTTGGTTTTTAAGTAGAGGAATGTATTTTCAGGGTTTAGTTTAGTTTTTCATGTTTCAAACCCACACCTCTCTCCGCTGAAAAAATATGTGCTGGTGAGCCAATGGACATGACAAACTTAAGCGAACGCATATGTGCTTTATGGAAAGGAAGCCTTATTTTGAGAAGACTCTTTGTTTTCCTAGAAAATTCTTATTTCCTGTCTAGTAACATTCTAAAAACCCTTAACCAAAATCTACTGAGATACTGCCTAAAACTTAAAGCCTAATTTTATTTTATTTTTAACTGGCTTGAAACACCTAGCAATGGAGTTTATATGTTTTAAAATACCATAATAAATAATCAGAAATATCGGTGCCTTGAGTATTACTTTTATACCGGTTGGGAAACACAGCCTACGATGCTACTAGTCTTCCAAAGACATGTCAGATCAAAGTTAAAACGGTTTAGGTGAATTTCCGTCACACCAGACAAACACAGCCTAAAAGTGAAACTGTTTGGCAACAGGTGATGGGGAGATTTCTATCAGATTCGGAAGCCTGGGGGATCACACAAGGGCACGCTTCCAGTTTGCAGCAGCAGTCATTGCAGAAGCCATTGCAACTTCAGCCCTACTGATATTTTAGCTGCTCGGTGCATGTATCATATTACTGAGCTTACCCTAGTAGCAGAAAAGTCTGTTCTTTTATGCTGATCCTGCCAACCGTGGAAAATTACTTTTCCCATAATTTTGGACTATTTATTCTTTTCATAATCTCCTGACTATTTAGGAAGCGTTCTCTTTACCTATGTCATCTGAAAGAAGTTATAGCTGGAGCATGTTTCTTGCAATTTTTTTTTTCATGATCAGTATAAAAGAAAATATTTTTCCTGGTCTCCTAACGTCTCCTTTTTGAGTTGGCCAGTCTTTGTATCACCTTCATTTAGTATTTTTCCTGACTTTAGTGTGAACTCTGAAGATCTACGCTGTATTTCTAGTGCCAGACATCAGAAACAGGTGGGTTTTTTTGTTATTAGGGGAAGGAATCTCCCCATCAAAACAATACAAACAGAAAACAAACTGATCTGATGAGGAACTTGGTAAGTTTATGATCAGAAATACACTAAATAGTAGCAGGAGAATGGGTGCAGCCATCCACAGCGTAATATGAAAATCCTGCCTCCCTTCCAAAACAAACAAGATTACTGCTTTAAGCGGGGTGCTATGCCTTCTTTAGGGTCACTGGTCTATCGCCTCTGCTTGTTTACTCTCCTGATCCTAGGTAGTGTTAATTTGTTTATCTTTATCTTGAATGGAAAAATCTTCCAATGTCTTTTGTTGGACATCTGTTTTGATTACAATGAGATCACTTCTTGTAAAACAAAAGGCAGAAGAGTATCTTTTTAGAGCCACTTCCTTTGGAAACGAAGCTCATAAAGTCTGTGTTTGTGTGTGTGTGTGCTGTCGGATTTCAGCCACATATGAAGTAGAGGCTAGAGATCCTGAAGATAATTATTCTTCCAGAAATGTCATGAAAATAGGTGGCCTGGTGAAGGAGATAGACCATTAAAGTGTCTTGATGATGGAAAGCCTGCATATGGAAGTGACACTTTGTCATTAAATGGAAGAAAAACACTGTAAGTCCTCTTGGCACACATAAGAAGTTATCTTGAACACAAAATTTGACCAATGGTAAGATGCAGATCAACAGGAAACTGGAATTCTTTAGAGCTAATTCTCCAGAACTGCTTAGGCTCATATATTTATTTGCTTTATTTTGACGTTAGCTTCAGCCTATGTTGCTGGTAACTTCAACGTAAGTGTGCTGTGACCCGGAACTACCATATATACAACCCGTTTCTGTTAGATTAGACCATATACTTAAAACGACAATTGTTTTACAGTACTGCAAGCCAAGATTTATAATGCTCAAGACTTCAGAATGTAATTCGTTTCCAAATTCCTTTTGCTAATTATTATACAAGCCAAAAGTTTTACTCTTCATTAAGTGTGTATACACAGTGTTCTCACCAGTGTAAAATAACCAATTGTCCTGAGATTTTAATAACTCCCTGTAGCTCACTGTATCACATAAGATGGTGAAAAATAAGACTTCCAAGAACAACTGAAAGAGATGAAAGCATGCATTATCCAACAAGAACTGCTTTCTAATGCTACAGAATTATGAAATAAGGAGACAAGTTTTGTTATGACATTTTAGTGCACGCTTTTGAAAATATTTTGGAGGGGTAAAAGAAACATGTTCGACAAACTGAAGCTGCATGTAAAACTTGCTGAAAGAGAAGCAATTTCCATACCCACTCTGACACATGTTCATTTAAAGTCATAAGCAGTGTCCAGTTTATATCTTTATATCTCAACGTCTTCTCAAATTGGTGTAGTTCTGCTGTTTCCATAGAAGGGATGTTGGGGTTTTGGTTGGTTCGTTGGTTGATTGGTTGGAGTTTTGGGGGGGATTGGGGTGGAGTATTTTGGTAGTGAACTGGGTTAAAGGAGTAGAAAATGAAGTTGTTCAGCAGTTTAGATCTGATATTCTACCACATTAGGGAAATCTCTTTGAGCTTTCCAGGAACGCTAATGAAACCACACTGTGCTTTGGGGAGAGGCTCTATACAATGCTCAAACTTTCAAAGATTTTCCTGTTATGGTTTGGTTATATGATTTATTTTAAAATTGTTATCCTACTCTGCCTGCAGTTAATACTGGCCTTTCCTCTTCCTCTCCCCTTCCTATCTCACACACGCACTTCAGATCAAAGTTTGTTAAAAAACAAAGTAAACAATGGTAAATCTCTCAGTTTTCTGAGGTTATGGTCCCAATGTTACCTGTCAGCTGTCCTAAAAAAAAGGGAGCAATTATCTCTTCATATGTGGAGGATCAAGTGTAGGAAGATGGTTTTGCTCTGCCAATGGCTACTTGGGCAATATTAGCTGTGAGACTCAAACAGCCAAAAAGAAAGTGAATCATTGAAAAGGCACTCTACTTTTTTTTTTCAGGTTAGAACTTAAAAATCTAGTATTGTTGATTCTAGTGAATGTAAGCAATAAACAACCTTATCTACTTCTATATAATATTATGCCTAATATATTCAGTTGTTCATAAAGCAGTCCACTCAAAGTAACTCTTATTAAAATTAGATGCTGAAANGGAATCATTGAAAAGGCACTCTATTTTTTTTTTCAGGTTAGAACTTAAAAATCTAATATTGTTGATTCTAGTGAATGTAAGCAATAAACAACCTTATCTACTTCTATATAATATTATGCCTAATATATTCAGTTGTTCATAAAGCAGTCCACTCAAAGTAACTCTTATTAAAATTAGATGCTGAAAGTAAGTGTCCTGTAAGTATTTTTCAGGGTCTCAAGGGTCCTTGACCACAGGGCTTTCCCTGACCCCTGCCCAGGAGCTCAGCCTGGAACATCAGTCCCTGCCTGAGCCGGTTGTCAGGGAGTCAGTCTCCAGCTCAGATACCTGCAAATTTTAAACAAAAATTCATGCATTAAACTCATTTCTATGCAGGAATTTCCTTCTAAAGGGCTTGTATTCTACTTAAAATTGTTTTACAAAAGTAAAAGCAGTAATGCAGGCCAGCTCCAATCAACCCTTTGTTGGTGTCGCCTTCCCTGACTGAGTATGGGCTAACATGATGAATAGATTGGAAACCATTTGCACTATGCTGATTATTTGTGCTTGTAGGGGAAAAAAATCCCACACAGTGTGATAGCGGGTGGGAACAAGTTAATATATATTAATTATTCTTTGATGCCTCGTTTCAGTCCCATTGTTCAGCCCTGGGAGGATTTAGCACTATTTTCAGAGGGTTTGGAGACAATCCAGCATCTGTGTAAACACTTTTTTGTCCCGTGGTTCTCATTCTAGCTTTGGCTCTTCAGCCCCTGTACATCAAACTAAGATTTTCTTGACACTTCCCAGAATGGTTTTACTTCATACTATTATTTCAGAGGAAAAGGAAACACTGTTAGAAACCCCACTCCCAGGAGTGAATTTGGCTTCCTTTCCAGCAAAAATGTTTCCAAGATCAATTCCCTCTACCAGATGGTCTTAATTATATTCTGGAGATATTTACAGGTGAAGTCCATTATAGTTTCCGAAGAAATGTAATTGTTCCAGCAATAAGTACAATCTAGAATCAGTTTCAGAGAATGTCCTGCAAAAATCTACCGAATCCCACATATTATTGTTGAGAATTTATGACAAATAAATCGTTTGCAATTAATCACAAATGTACACACTGAAATTAAACACCAGAAGACAAATAGCCCACTCTGAGGACTGTGCATATGATATCTAGGACTGGACATTTGCTCCCACATGCATAGCATCTGGTACGCTCAGAAATTCCTGCTTGGAATCAGTGAACCTACCTTCAGAAAAGGCAGTAGCTAAGGATGCAGCTCAGCTCATTGTGCAGTGCAAGCGTCCGACAGAAAATCAAGCGACTGAGTGCAATTTTCAGGCTAGGCTGGCGGTGCGCTGCTGCCACACACCCCAGGGGCATTCTTGCTCTGTGGCTTGATGTCTTCTGGGGCCGTGTGGTATAGTCCTGTTTAGTGAACAGCAAATTTGGAATCATAAAGAGTAAAGTATTCTGCATCCTTTCACTTCAACAGCAATCTTGAACTGAGACCAGAGAGTCCTTGACAGGGAGTTTCTGGAAAGTTCTGGAGCACAAGGGCTCTTTGGGTACATGCAAAGTTGAGCTGAAGGCAACTCAGCCTTTGCAATTTAATTCTATAAGTAGCCCTGTCAAGTAAAGGAGCAGGAATTACTCCTATTCTATTGCAGAGTGCAAATAAGGCAAAATATCATTAATGCTTTCCCTTTCCAAAATGCACATTGCACACAAACTCATTTGGGACTGGCTGGACATCCCTCATTGTGAGTAAAAGCACAGTTTGTGTGAGATGTTGTCCAGGCATCTACAGGAATTGCCTTTTCCCCAACTGATAAACCCTTTTTGTCGGTTGCGTCTTTGTTCCTCTGTGATCAACTATTTTCTTAAAGATAAAATCCAATTTTTTGCTCCATTTAGTGATATTTCTCTGGTCCTGTTGTACTCATGGCTTTAAATTTCAGGAGACGGTTGGCACTTTTCCATAATTTCTTCTGTAGATTTTACTAGAGAGCTAACTGCTGATTCGAGGCTGAAGCATACTGAGATGGATTTCTGAGCTGGATTCCTGCTAAGATCAAGAGATAAGTGCATTTATTATAGAGGCACCGATCGTACCTTATGCAATGACAGCCTTCTATATAGCCTGTCATTACTTCAGTAAGAGTGCATTAGGCTTTAGTAACTGAAAGCTACCATTAGAGATCAAGAATGAATGATTAATTTTAAGACACGTTACTGACTCTTTAAAGTTAGATTATAAAATTTTCCTCCTTGATGTTTATAATTCTTATGATGATATGAGAACACAATTTGATCAGCAAGTAATGTTTGATAGATTCACATACTTACTTATTTATTCTGACAGGTTGATGAGGCTAATGCTTACAGCAGAAAGGAGAGATCACCATTGACAATATGGTTTTATTATGCTCTCACTGTCTTATTCTTGGAATAAAACCTAAAAGTAATGTGTGGAATTGAGTAGAGAACAAAATATATCGTATTCTTTTGATGTTATTCTTCCTTAATTACATTATCATAGAGAAAACATTTCCCTTACATGGTTTATTGGCCTTGAATAGTATCAACAGATTTTAGTAGAAAGAATATTCAGTTGCATCTTACAATAACATTTCACTGTTAACTTCAGTAATGTTATGCTGACATATAATCAAGGAAAAATCATTTAGGATCCAATGTAATTTTGTTTAGTTTAGTGTTTACTGGGATATCTTTTGAAGAAAACACCGATAAAACACATTGTACAATATTGTCAATCAATCATGCCTGTACAATTATTTCATATCGCTGAGAAGGTGGCTATAATTAATTTTTGACTACTCTATACAATGGTGTATTATCCTTGCAAGTATTTAAATTAATTTTGTGTAATCAAATACTAGGTCCTTAGAAAGCTGAACAGTTTTCTTTGCATGTTATGTTGCATGTAGCTACATCAGTGGGAAGAAGGAAAATCTGATGCTATTTTATTACTGTGAGTCTAATGGATTCAACACAAATCTGGAAAAGCCAGATTAATTTTTTGTATAGCTCTCACATTACCAGTGAAATTATAAATTATTTTATACAAGATAACTCTTATGACTTCACCTGTTGCTTTTGAAAGATGCGCTTGGATGTCATTTGATGTAATTTCAGTTATCATTTGAGAATAACAGGTTACATAATAAAAGCATGGTTTTATTAACACAATTGCTCTTAATGCCCAAACCAAGAAGAACCAGTGCAGGTTTTCTCATGTGATTTCTACTTGATAGGTGCATTTCACAGGCACACTTCTTGTAGGGCAGAGCAGCATAACCTCTATTTTTATGACTTCGCCTTTCTACCAAATAAAACTGTGCTCCTTGGGAGTTCTGATGTACCTTAGAAGTTATTGGTTCGTCTAATAACCAGTGTCTGATGCAGCCAACCAAACAGTGCTCCTTCAGATGCAGACCCAAACATACTCAGTGCCCTCTGCAAGTGAAAAAACCCATGTACTGTTCAAAGCTTTTATTTCTGTGAGAGAAAAAATTTGTGAAGAACTGGTAAGCAACCACGGCATATTTTTCTGTCCCCTTTTTATCCTTTCGTGAGGCTAGGTCCAGCATTTCACATAGTGAAAGGCCTCTTCAAAAGGAAAGTTTGAACATTGTACTGATTTTACTTGTTTTTATTAGGAGGTTTAGAAGGCTTTTGCTTATTTTCATTCTGTGACAGGATTAATTTAGGGAAATTCATTCAGCTTTCCTTTTTTTATGAGTCCTTTAGTAGTTAATATTCCCACTCCAGTAAAAGGGGAACTTCTGCAGGGTTTTTTATGGGTATTTACTGTCCTAGCTCTGTATACTATATTCATTCTAGATATTGAAACACAAGTTTAAAGCTGAATGGACTCAGATGCAGAGCTCAGGTATAACAGTGCAAATGAAGTTTGATTATACTCATGCAAATATGGAATTTTACTCTTTTCTGGGATGATCCTGAACTAACCAGTTTCCTAGTTTCTTGTATGCTTTGCAATAGCCTGCTCTTTCTTTCTTTCTTTCTTTCTCTTTTTCCCCTTTCCCTTTCCCATTCTCTTTCCCTTTCCCTTCTCCTTCCGTGTCCCCTCTTCCCTTTTTCTTTTTCCTCTCTTTTTCTTTTTCTTTTTCCTTTTTTCCTTTCTTTTTCTTTTTCTTTTTCTTTTTCCTTTTCTTTTTCTTTTTCTTTTTCTTTTTCTTCTTTTTCCTTTTCTTTTTCTTCTTCTTTTTCTTTTTCTTTTTCTTTTTCTTTTTCTTTTTCTTTTTTCATATCTTGCTTTCTCTTTCTCCTTGTTTCTTTGCTTTTTTAATTTTTACAACACATATTTGAGATTGCAAGGGATGGTGTTACCGTAAGCACTGTTCTTCAGTACTATTCCATTTATATCTCAAAGAAGTGTATCATAGAAAAATAATGCAAAGCAGAGCAGGGAGGATCTTTCACAGGCCACTTAATTTGTTCTCTCTCTGAATCAACGATGTCTGTGTTGTCCCTGAATAATAACAGTCAAGCCATTTTTAAAATATTTCACTAATGGAGATTCCACATCCTTCCTTAGCAATATTTTTCAAACATTGAAGAAATTTGTTGCAAAGTTTGTCCCTGTTCTCTAGCTCATAATTTGATGTGGGTGTCGGCATCCCAGATAAGGTCTTTTTCTTCTTATCATTCTTCACAAGTGGACAATTGCTTTCTTGGCAACTCCATCTCATAAGGGTTTTTCACTCCATGGCTTTGCTTCCAGTTTTCCTACAGGCTCTGCCTATGCATGCAAGACATGGCGTTCTGCTGTCTGCATTGTTGACAATGAGCAGGGGCTGATAATGTCTTCCTTTCAAACTGATTGTTTCTCCAGGTTCTCATTACTCTGAGCTTATATAAGACAGAGTCCACTCAGACCTGGGTTATATCACGGCAGCATGCTGAGGCTGCCCTAGTCCCTGGTGGTGCTGTGCCCTACGAAGTGACTCTGCTTCTGTGCTGACCCAACAGGTCATAGTTTCTTGGCTTCCCTGCAAGCCTGAGGGTTCACGTGGGAAAATGGGAGTATGGTACTGAGTGGAATGAATCTATCCACTTTCCATTTTTAACTGCAGTTATGCCATTTAGTGTTGGGATGAAGAAACAGAGATTACTCTTTAGCAAATTCTGAATAGTTTCTCTCCCACCGTCAGAGGTATTACTTTTCCATATGAGAAGTATTTACTCCTATCTGTGATAGCATACAGCTTACACCTTGGTTACTGGGGGAGAGCAGTTTTCTTCCTGCCATTGTAGTAGCAGCACTCTCACAAAATACTTCTATTTCTCTTACAACCATTACGCAGGGACACCAAACAATGGTCCCTCAGACAATCAACTACAACTAAGCAGTCCAAGCAAAATGACCATTTGCAAAGTTTGAGAGCAGCTTTGGGAGTGACATAGGATCCGTTGTTCACGTACATCTTCTAGACACTTAAATCACGCAGTTACTGTGATTTGAGCTTTATCCCTTCATTGGACAAACCTAGACATATCATCGATGGGAGTTATAACAACTGCAGCACACTGTGGGGTAAGACTCATCTCGCCTAACCTAACCTGATGCACCCGGCTGAGGTGCTTTGCTCCTGCCAAGGCAGGGCAGATATGACCTGGAAATGTCGGGTGGCAGAGTTTGAGGAGTAAACTGCCAAGTCCATTGCAAACATGCTTCGTTGTCTTCCAGAGACATACAGTGGTGCACTATTAACACTAGAAGCCATGATACAGTAGGGGGTACACAGCATACNAACCTGATGCACCCAGCTGAGGTGCTTTGCTCCTGCCAAGGCAGGGCAGATATGACCTGGAAATGCCAGGTGGCAGAGTTTGAGGAGTAAACTGCCAAGTCCATTGCAAACATGCTTCGTTGTCTTCCAGAGACATACAGTGGTGCACTATTAACACTAGAAGCCATGATACAGTAGGGGGTACACAGCATACCCATCACCCAACAAATCTCACAGGAGTTGTGTGAATCACACCACATCATGAGTCACACTAAGTATATACAAGCTATGCATATATATATATATATATATATATATGTCTGTAACTGCATTCTTACAAGCTGTGTTTTAATAGATCTGCTATCTAGCTGAGCAAAATTGTTTAGTTATGAAGTAAATTATTTTTGGTTTATGTTATCCCTGTTAAAGATCTTCAGAAGGGTATTTTGTGTTAACAGACAACTCCATAGAAATAGGCACTACTATTAATTAATTGTGAATGACTGTCTCTGAGGGAGGGAGGTTTGCATTATGCTGCATTATGTTTGGATTTCTTTTAGAGGTTGCTGAAAGCCATTGGATTATGTCTACCATCAAAAGTGTTTTTCTCCAAAGAGCCCCCAACATAGGAAATTTTTAAGATTTCGCACACTTGGGCCACTAGCTTGGGTAGCTGATGAAGAGCTATGCCATGAAATAGCAAACAGGTTGTGTCTTTCTCAGTGCAGGCTCCCAGTCAGCCAGCAGAGCTTATGCCACCAAGTCACTGCATCTGACCATGACTCCCAATCTGCTTGCTATGCATCAGGTGGATGTCTGATCTCAATCTTGTCTTTTTACAAATTTCATACAATTCAAGGGATCTTGTTAGGGTATTCAAACAGGCTTCTTCACAGAGCAATTCAGTCTTTCTAAGATCTGAGTCTGTGGCTTGGGAAAGATCCACATTTTTCTGTTGAATATTGGAAAAGCCTTGGGCGATAGGACATTGCTGAAGTGTCACACTTAAAGGGCAACTTTGTAAAGAGCCAGCAATGACCTGGTTATAACATTTCCCTTTTTTTTTCTCAATGATGCAGAATTCTCTGAATGAATAGTCTTGCTTCATTCCAGGTGTGCCTTTAAATTGTTCTTTTGATGCCAGGTTGCCATCACCCTCAGCTCCTGTGCTCACCTTATGTTTCACAAAGAGGATTTGGGCAATTGCCTGATCTCCTTACCCAAATACGTATAATCACCTCGTTCCACCCCACCCCAGAAGTGTTTCATATAGCTGAACTTGTCCACCTCTTACGTGACGGGTTACAGAGGACGGCTGCCTCAGACAGGTGTGCCAAATCCCCAGGGAGAGAGTTTGCTCGGCTCTGTGTTTTCTTAGGTTATTGTAGTCACTATCTTCCAGTACGTGATACTGAATCCCTCCTTCCTTTCCCTGACCCACCCCCTACTTCCTCTTCCTCTAAAATATTTGCATTTTTCTGCCAGAACCACTAGGTGTCACGAGTACTCACATCTAAATATAAAATCCTCGAAAATATTATCCCGGAGCTCTTGNTCCAGGGAGAGAATTTGCTCGGTTCTGTGTTTTCTCAGGTTATTGTAGTCACTATCTTCCAGTACGTGATACTGAATCCCTCCTTCCTTTCCCTGACCCACCCCCTACTTCCTCTTCCTCTAAAATATTTGCATTTTTCTGCCAGAACCACTAGGTGTCACGAGTACTCACATCTAAATATAAAATCCTCGAAAATATTATCCCGGAGCTCTTGATATTTTCCTTATTCTTATTGAGGGGGCCAAGAATCGGGGCATAGACTTGCTGTAAACGTGGGAGCTGCTGAATGTGACAAAAAAATCAGATGCATCAAGCTGGTGCTTACAGAGCAGGTCCATGTTGTTTCATGACAAACAATTTAGTGTACAAGGGAGTTATGTCTGTCATTGGAAGGCTTTAATTCAGCTAACCATAGAAAACTAATAAATTGAACACAATCCAAAGGATCAACAGACTGTATCTAACACAAGGAAATATGCTGGTGAAACAGGGTGTGTAGAAGTAGGATGCAGAAAGAGCTCCACCCTGAAAAAAAGCTTATGGTTAAGAAACAGAACAATCCACAGGTTAAATTTAGACGATTTTCAAACTAAAACGGAGTAACCCATGCCGCTAATGAGACATATCTTTCTCTTCTTCCCACCCTTGCTCCCATCTGTCTGTTTATAAACTAATCAATCATTCTTGCCTGGCAGTATGATTTTTACAGTAGCTGGGAGGATACAGTCTCAGCTCCCCAGTGGGACCCACGGTACACCACCAGCTGACTCTGTGGCAACCTGAGACACCGATCTTTTCTGAAGATGATATTTCAGTTTTTCAAATTTTACTAAATGTATTTTTTAGCTTTTTTTCCTTAACCATTTAACCCCACCTGTTATTTCATTTTTTTTAAATGGCAGCAGGCATTTTCATTTCCAAACGTATTTTTCTTCAAAAACAAAACCCATCCAGCACTCCACCACCACGCAGTACATCCCCCTACACGTACACTATCTGCCCTTTTGCTGCTTTTTGAGGCACGGCTCAGTGCACCGTCATACCGTGCACTGAACAAACAGCACAAGAGAATATCTTGTATCTATCTAAAAGGAGGGAAATCCAAATCTTCTCATTTGGGAGCTCAATTCGGCTGAATCCCGTGGCAGCCACAGGGTTTTGCAGTTCCTCTCTGACACCTGCTTACATCAGCTAGGTCTTCAGCTGAAGCAAGGAACAAGAGTGGAAGATGACCAAAGGCAGTGGGAAGTGCATGGCAAAAGGGGTGTATATGAATATTAGTGTAGTGACAATCCTGCTGCTGGTATTATAAACTACAAGATCACCTACTATCTTGCAGCAAGAGTGTGAGGGCACTGCAGTAGGGCAGGAGGACCTGGCTTCCCTATATTTCCCACCTCCGCAATCCCTGTAAGCCTCTTCTCATCCATTTCAAAAAATGTTTGCGAACCGCGTGCCAGTGGGGCTGTATCCCAGTGTATGCCACATCACTGACTTCAATTCTTTCAGCATTTTAACTGGTTTGAGAGCATGAAGAGAAATGTGTGGGAGAAAGGCTTGCTGAAAGGTTTTAATGCTTCTGCAGTTCTGTTCTGAGCATACTCAGAAATATTGCTGCCCTCATTTTCCTTCTTTTTAAAATGTTTTCCTGAAAATTAGCACATTTTTATATGCAGAAATGTAAAACATTACATGCAGTTTGGGGATAGATCAGAGACGGTATTACTGCATGACATTCAAACAGACAGACAGCGTTATAAGTCTGGAGTGGCCAATTATATTGTCATTTTAAGCTGGCAAGATGAGAGCAGGATGGCTTTGGGCTATACCAGGTGGCGAATTTAGGCACTGATGAGTACTGCACTGCTCCTGGAATAGAATACATCACCCTGAAAGAAGCAAAGACCATTCACTCCTTTTCTAAAACAGCATTTCAAAGATAAAGAAAGATTGACATCACCATGTAGCTGTGAGTTATTGCTTAATAAAACTGCATAATGCTTATTAGTCATGCCGTACAGTGCACTATCACTCAAGTTAATCACTCATGTAAGGCAGCTAATTTGGTCCTAAATGCACTATTTCAAATGAATGCTGCATGTTACTAACTATTATTAAGTATCCACTTGCTGCACATTTATGATATTATATTTGGTATATTGCTGCAATAATCTAAACTGCTTAAAGGTAGAGTTCAATTCCAGATAATGTTTTATTAATAACCTACCATGTAAACAAATAAAATCAATTATGGCCAGAGGTAATTACAGCATTGAATCATTTTCTTACAACACTTAAATAAAAAATCAGATTGATTCAGAAAGATTTTGAACTTTACTTGTATTTAAATGAAGGTGTGTCCTGAACCGTAATAGGTGCAATTACAAAGATAAGATTAAGGAGGTGCCAGCTTTCTTCTGTTTTTATATTTATGTATGTTTTGAGAGTAACTTTGTAACAAGGAAGGATTTTTGTAGGCCAGCTCTCTGTGCAGAGCAGGCACTTCCCAGGCAGAAATCTCTCTATCTATATCTCCCTTTATGGGGCCTGGTCCTTAAATAACTGGGGGAAAAAAAAAAAAGAATGTTACGTTTTGTTACCACTGGGGTGTGCCACTTAAAAGGATTATGTTTTCTGCCCAGTAATCCATGCTCCTACAGCTTCCTGCTGGACCAGTGCCCTTTCCATTCATCTGGCACTTTTCATATGGGAAAATCAAGCCACTTGGCAAAATGCTCAGATCAGTCATTAGTCTCTTCTTCTAAGGGAGAGGAAATGAAGGATGAAGAGGTGCAGTTTCTTGGCCAGTGCCACACAAACAAAGCAGTCAGAGACAAGAGGAAACCGTCCTGTGTCCCTACCAGCAAGACTGATTGCACCTGAAGTTTGCCACTAGTCCTCTGCTTTTAGCCAACTAGTCAGGCTCTTTGTCTTGTCAGGAGCAAATCTCTGACATCTGCAGGGGTGAGTTCATCCTGCCTCCCTTGCACACCGGTTTTGTAGGAACATCCCTCTCTCTTTCTCCATTGGTGAGGTTATCCTAGACAACAAACCTACCTGACTTAGCCAAGTTTTAGAAGATGACATTCAAGTGAGTTGAATCCCACAGCTAGTGCACCTCCCAACCCACTGAAGCATGTTTAGCCTGGAGACGAGAAGGTTTAGGGAACGCCTAAGTGCAGCCTGACAATACTTGTGATGAGATTAGAAAGCAAAGGAAGCCAGGCTCAATACTGACTTGCATGGTGGAATGATGAGCTGCAATGGTCATCAGGTGAAAAAGGGGAGTGTCTAACTGGATGTAAAGAGAAATGTTTTCCCCCTGAGAGCAGCCATGCAGTGTAAGAGATTGCCCAGAGAACTGTGGGATCTCTGAGCCTGGAGATTTTGATGGCAAAATGAGGCAAAGCCCTGAGCTGCCCAGACTGAACATAGAGCTGCCCCTGCTTTGAGCAGGGAATTGGATGGCGACCTCCCAAAGTCTCTTCAGGCCTGAATGACTGGTGTTTCGATGTTGTCTTTTATGCAGAAATATCACATGTGGGATACTATACCCATACATCAGAGGCAGTCTGTGAAGGTAGTGTTGAGGTGGACATTAATGCAGGGTCTAGACAAGGTTTAACACAGAGGATTGTATCAGATGTTAGTAAGGCATCATGGTCAAATTTAGGTTCAGCTGGCACCTTCGCTAACCGAGTTCTCAGAAGCATGTCTGTTCTCATAAGAGCGTGTCACAGCACAGTTGTGCTGGCTCTTGCTTTGGTGGGTGGGGAAAATATAAGACGTAAAATCTGTTTAGGAATATGAGTGAGAGTGAAATAAAGAAAATGATGCAGAAAAAAGATGGTGTGCACAGGTATATGAAAACATGGATATAGGAGCCTCAGAGAGAATGTCTGATTGATGAATTGATAGATAAACTAAACGGACTACACTTTATTAGCTTTGAAATGTAGTCCTTCCTTTGAAGACAGTTGTTAAATGAGATTTTTTTAAAAAACCTTGGTTTGAAAAAAGTAAATCAATATCTGCAATCAAGAATGAAAATTAAATTATATTGTAGGTAGCAAACTAAAAGATGTTTTAGAACCAGAGGCCAGTCAGGGAAATGTCAGACAGCAAATGCTTGAGCCTGCTGGAAATAGGTGATGAAAATTGGCATAAAGAGAACCTAAATGATGCATCACTTAAATTCTGTGCAATTTGAGAAATATTTAGTCTGTGCCCTAAATTCTGCAGAGTTCCAATCTGGAGCGCTCTTGGCTTTTGCCTTAGGGAATGATACAGTGTAAAGTTTGTCCCCGGGTTTCCTATTGGCTTGTAGAGCAGAATCATGCAGTGAAAAAGAGCCAAGTTAATGTTAGATATTGATTTCTCAATGCATTTCTAGCATATTTCTGATTGCAAGTAAATTGCACAAAACTGAAAAATGACTATAAATAGAACAACTCGGTATGCAAGAGCAATATTACATTCCTTGCCCAGTGATGCTGATGTTTTTTAATGATTAAGTCAAAAAGTACAGAGGAATTTTTTTTCCTTATTAAACCATATATTCCTGTCAACACATTTTCTCTATCATCTAATCTGCTGGATAATAGAAAAAAGCATGATCATCCTAGATTTTTCAGCACATGTTTATTCTTTTCCCTCTCTTATTTAGAAGTTGGTCATATCTCAGCTAGCTTTGTATCTGGTTGAAAATTGAAATGTTTTCATAAATCTCGATGTGAGGAGGTTTGACCCCTTTTAGACTACAAAGATGGGAAACATCTATGAAAAAAAGTATTGCTGGAACATTGTTATTTACTTTAATACTAATCTCAGAATAAATCAGAGGACTATGGCACACGACTTTGACAAGACTAAATTATTATTAATATCTTAACAGACAAATGAGCAAGTGCNGTTTTCATAAATCTCAATGTGAGGAGGTTTGACCCCTTTTAGACTACAAAGATGGGAAACATCTATGAAAAAAAGTATTGCTGGAACATTGTTATTTACTTTAATACTAATCTCAGAATAAATCAGAGGACTATGGCACACGACTTTGACAAGACTAAATTATTATTAATATCTTAACAGACAAATGAGCAAGTGCTTTTAACTATTGAGGGTCACTTAATTATGTCCGTTTGTTGAGCAATAAATAACAGAGAAGAAGGCTATTAAAGTGGTTAGTGAGCAAGGCTACAAGATTCTGACACTAATCTTCCATATTGCTTTGAATAAATGCAATTACTTATGCATAAATCTTCAAAGCCATGTGCTTATGTGTGTTTTAACATCTGACTGTAGCCTCTGTGCTTTTCTTTCTCATCTGAAAGATATAATGATAATACTTCTTTACCTCACAAGCATTTATTGGAATACTCAAGACACTAAAATAATGGGGTCATAGAAATACTTGAGGGAAGAGGCTATGAGAAGTGGAGCAACTCACTAATGCATTTTAAAAACTATGCTAATCACTTCCTCCCACTAATTGGGATTAAAATGACGCAAAAATCCCCACACCTTCGTCAGCCCCACCTTAAATTATATTCTTTGCCCCCACACTCACTGAAATATTAATGTGGCACGCACAGAAACAGATATGGTCTGCTTTTTTGTCCTCAGATTCAGATGCTGAAAAACAAGGGAGTTTTATCTATACAGCTTTTCCCTTCAGCTTTCCTGAAAGTTTCCATTGCTCAGCACTGCCTCAAAGATGTTGCGGACGCAATGCCCTCAGGGGATGATGCCCTTTGAGCCCCAAAACTGCTCTGAAAGTGCCCAACATGAAAAAGATCTTGACTTTACCATTTTTCCCTTTCAGTCTTGATCAGGCTGCTGCCATTGTTAACACTTCAGAGGAAACGATCCCTCACATGTGAAAATAATCAAAACATAATGGAGGCATTGCGATTCTTACAGACTTTACATTTTCACCCAGTGGAATAATGGAGGCTGCTTAACCTGTGTTTAGCAATTATTTGCTCTCTTTTTAAGGCTTTGTGCTTTTTGCAAGATATTGGAAGTTCCTCCTCCAGGCTTTAACCACTGTCAGCAGCTCTTGTGATACCATGGCCCTCTATTTTCAGGTCAGGCCAGTGACTGAAGCTAATTGCATCCTTCTTGCATGGGAGGGACCACATTGGCTTGTTGATGTTCCGTTTTCTTATTTGGAAATCGAAAGACCTCTGCAATCCATGGAATGGGTAGGCAAGCTACAGAAGTATGAAGTACAACAGTATGTGTCATCAGAAGTCCTGGTCACACTGATAGAATAGCACCAACTTCATTAAATACAGCGTTCTTGGTTCAGTTGCAAAACAATTACAACTCAAGTGCAAACCCAGCATGTTCTAAATGTCTAAGGCATTTGTACACACTCCATAGCTTCATACAGGCATTGGATGCACTTCTGGAGGTCATTTAGTCCACCCTCCTGCTTGCAGCAGGGCTACTGCTTGTACAGCATCAGGTTAGTCATAGCTTTGTTCTAGCTGGGTCTTGAAAAGTCCAAGGTGGTGACTCCATTTGCATATATCCAGACTTGATTTGTTGTTATTCTGTGCAACAGGTAGAATGGTGTATAAGAAATATCTTCATTCACGTTGGCTAGGCAAAGGCCAAAACCAGAAGCAACAGCTTCTCGCTCTTCCCTCCAGAGAACAGTTTACCCAGCGAGGGGTGGAGGCTTTGTAGTTAGGAATAATTATGGTGGAAGTAGTATTTCATGAGAGCTTATCAAGTACAGTCTGCCCAATGCTCCTCTGGACATAATAGAACTCGATAGCACTTTGTAATCAGGGTCTGTACAAGAGGCGCAGCTGACCCTAGATAACCTGCACAACCCAGCTATTGCTTTCTGGTAAAAACTGGTAAAGGCTCCTTTTCCTATTGGTGAACACTATAAATGTACAAATATCACCACCCCTGAAGCTGTATTAATTGCCATTAAGTGGGCTCAGGAGGAAACAACTTACTATTATCACCCAGGCAGCCGAGTAGGAACTGCACAGTTCTCAGTTTCTGAGAATGCGTACTTCTGAATGAATGGACAAGCAGTGCTGGCTTCTAATGCATTATGGTGGAGGGGGCTGAATTACTGAATTGTGTGTTCCTCTGTGAAGGAAAAATGTCATTTACAATGTAGGTGTGTCACGTGTAAGACTTGCAGTAGGCTTCTTCAAAGTCCAATTTTTGCCTTGTTGAATACTTCTCTTGTTCCTAATAACTTTCATCTTCCTTCACAAATTCCACAAAAGTTGGGCAGGAGAGATTTCTTCCAGTCTGAAAGCAGCATATTCCTTAACACATTGCCTTCCGTATCAAAGAGAAATTTTATGTTAAAGGTGTCATGGAAAAACGATACGCTCGCAGCAGTGGATCCTCTACAGAGAGCAGGTGAAGCTGTCTGTGCTGCCTCCCCAGCCACTGCCGCTTGACTGTGAGCTGCGAAGGCAACTTCTCAACTCCGCTCTCCATACCCGAAGCCTTCAGATTATCGCCGATTCTCTGAATTAGTACCAAATGCAGTGGTGATTTTTTGTCGTCTCATTCCTGATAGAAAACAGAAGCAGAACGCACAACGTCAGCTTAGAGATGAAAGAAGGGATGCTATCATATATCAGTAACCTTTCCCCACAGCCGGCCTGTGCTTAGCTTATACCGCTAAACTGAAGCTGTAAGATTAGAAGCAACTTCTAGTCCTTTGGCTCATCTTATACAGTAAGCGTTCTGTGTTATGTTTTTGACTTTTCAGAAATGCTACACCTGGGAACAGGTATTTCTGGTCTCATTTCTTATTAGAAAAAATTCTAGTACTCACTCTGTTTTTCCATGACACTCCTTCTTCTGTGTATTATTCATATGATAACTTAAATTCAAGCAACTATTCATTTTTAGTTGGCCTGTTAGTGTTAGAAAGTGAGGAATTTGATGGCATGGAAATGAGGTTTACCCTCTTCACAAAAACACTTTTAAGCCTCAGAAATTAATGTCTCAGGTTTTTTCATTAATATTGCATTTTGCAGCATAAACAGCTAAAACTTCAATAAGACTGCAATTTCAGCCAGATCTCTGCCTCCAAGCAATATAAATAGCATTAAATTTCCACTTGGTTTCCACAAGCAATTTTACAAAGTATTGCCTGTAATCGCAACCAAAGTAAAGCTACCCAGGCTTATCCAGGCTTTTTTTTTTAAGTCAGAATTTATGGTGATGCTGGTCTTCATTTTAGAAAAAGCAACTACTGTCTAGAAAGGAACATTTTGTCTCTCTGGAGACGCATTTTTGTTGAACTCATTCAAACTGAGACCTCTCCTTGAAAAAGGCTATTCGAGTTTAGCTCCTTTCTCTCCCGGCCATACCAGTGGCCAAACATTTTTTTCTTGTACTCAGATTTTTCAAACTTGTTCTCCTGCTGTTCAAATTAAATTCAGCTTAAGTACTGGTAACTGAAGTGATCAGTGCCTAGTCATGTGTGTGTAGCCACAGCACCCACGGAAGCACGAGGAGAGCAGGTTCTTTCTGGGCCTTGTGCCACATGTAGGAGATGCTATGCAGACCCTGTGTGCGACAAGCTCTTGAGAGATTGCTGTGAAGCAGTTTGTCCTGAAGGACACATATTGGTGCTGAAGTCCATACATGACAGAAAACACGTGGTTCTCTGTGGAAACCTGCTAAATAGGAAACACCGTTTCCACCACGTCCCTCCTTGCTGCAATGCCAAGGGAAAGGCACAAAGCGTGTGCCAGTGCTGAACTGGGAACTGACTATTCCTGGTAGCAACCCAGCACTAGGGGACATGACTGTGCATGGACACAGGAGGAATCATCAGCCCCGCAGATGGAGATAGCTGCGCCCGAAGCAGTGATCAGCAAGGCTGGGTGCAGCCACTGGATGCTGGACATGGCTGCTGGACCTTGGCCCTCAAGGAGCCCGTGGGAAAGCAGCTGGGCCTGGGCTGGTGCCAGCACCCAGGGACTGCATGGAGACAGATCATCCAAAATCCTGCTTAAGCATTTTCAGGCTCCTGTTTTCTCTTGACAGTGGGCTGGCCTGGAAATGTGCATCAGCGGGATGGCCCGGAGCCCCCCACCCGATGTTGGACGGCCTCCAGGACCTGGAGCAAGAGCTGCAATTGCACAAGTCCATGTGATAGCCACTGAGGCATTAGAAACCTCTCTCTTCCTCCAGCAGCCCCAGCAAATACTCTTTTTATCTGAGCATGCTACGCTGTGTGCTCCCTCCTTTCTCAAAAGACGGGAGCCCCCTGGCTCCAGGACTCTTGGATATTCAGCCTGCCTCACGTGTCCTGAGCGCTGGGGAGGCCGGCATGGCCCTCCTTCTTGCAGGGCAATGCCTTCTTCACAGAGCCCTGCTCTGGATGAACTACATTTTCATTTGACAAAACTATTTATTTCCTAAAGAAACCTAACAAAAAACCCCCCAAACCAACCTACTTGCAATTACACAACTAATTATAAAAAAATCTGTATTTTTTATTATTATTTGTTCTCCAGCCAAAAGAATGGAAATATCTTTCCAAGCTGCTACTGTCTTCCAGTTTATCACCTGGATTATTTGGTCATATCTTTCAATTTAATCTGTTGGTTAACTCTTACATAAGAAGAAACTTTACCCTGATAAGGAGCATGTTTCTGTGTAGTTAACCATCTGCAACCACGGGTTAACTCTCTGATCGTGAAAGCGAGGACGACTGATCAGGCACGTCTCAGGACTCCAAAACAGACTAAAAGATGTTTGATGCCTATTAAAATCAATTATAGTTTTAAATGCATTTCATTGTAAACCGAGCTGTGTGCTTTTTCAGGGTGTTTTTAAAACATCTCTTGCTATAATACTGGATATCAAGCTAGAAAACAAAAACAGCATCATATTTTGGCAGGGGTATGGATGATAGCATGGGCGGTGGCTTAAAAAGTTAAATATTTACTTTGTGATAGTTTTGAGGAAAGACTCGGGAATTTGCAGCAAGCAACCTTGGGTCATTCAAATGCATTTAAAATGCATTCAAAATTTATGGAAAATTTTAAGGAAGATTGCTGGACTGGGACTTTATATTGTTTTGTACTGTTGGAGCGTTTAGATACTCTTGAAAGAAATTTTATCTGGGACATCGATTAGACTATTTGCTTTTTGCTAACTTAATTTTTACAAGGCTGAATAATAATATTGGTTAATTTCATAGAAGAGTAAAAGCTTTTGCTCTTTTGCACACACAGAAATATCAGTTGAAATCCTTTAAAAATGCTCTGTTAATGACGAGTAGCATGTTTGAAGTATGGAATGGGTAAATGTCCCATGTGTAGATTGTGCCTGGCTCCTGCAAGGTGGATTCTTCTTAGCACAGTAAACAGAGACTTTCTAGGCCTTTGTTTCTTCAATTTCTCTAGGGAAATGGATCGTAAATATTATTTTCAGGCACAAGTACCTTGTGGTCTTCAACAGGTTATCATTGTATGAAGTATGTCACAGGGAAAAGCATACGTATAGACACGTGAGTTTCACCAACAGACGGGTCCTTTTTTTAAAAAGGGGAGTGCTAAGAGTGAGGAATCAGGAAGGACGGAATAAAACCAGGTGCACGCTGGAAGCAAAAGCAAAGAACATGAATGGGGAAAGATGAACAGTTATAAAAACAGGCCATTTATCTGAAACAAGTTCCCATGAGTTAGAAAAGCCATGAATTAGCTCTATGGCCAAAACCCATTCGTGAACCTATGTGTACTTTCAAAGTCTGACTGTTGCTTTTAGCTTCCCTGGTAGGATCCAGCTAAATGGGATATGGTGATAGAGATGGAAGGGAAGAACTGGTTTCCTTTCCCTTTTTGGTTAAACTGAAAGACTGAAAAATTGTTTCGAGGAACAGCATTATTTTCGCAGAGTCCATCAGGGGTTTGGATGCTGGTTTTAATCTTTTGAATAAAAATAAAGAAAAGGCAGGATTCAGCTCGCACCTGGAACATGCAGTTTGGGCATCTCCCTTAGGTGTCCTCATATGCGTTAGGAGCCTCCCTCAATCCAATACCCCTACATAAGAGCCTGGCAACATTTGGGAGGCACCGGGTCATCTCCACATGGCTGGTGGTTACCATGTGGGACCTACTGAAGCCCTGCGGCCTGCTGGAGGCAGCTGGAGGCCAGGTGGACACCCAAGGCACCTATGGTGGCACTGGATGCCTATGTTTAGGCTGCTAAATTGAACCTCAAGTCAACCTAGTCAGTGAAGCCTGGTGGTCCAGCTCACCCTAAAGTAGACACCTATTCACTGGTCAGCTGAGCAGCAGCGCAGGCTCTGCCAACTGTCCTAGCTAGATATCAGCTGAACATGAAATGATTTAGACACCTAGAGCACAGATAGGCACCCATTACACATTAAAGTGTCTCAATCTTATGTCAAAATGTCATTTCCAAATGAAAAGCTGCAATGATGCAATTAGACAAAATTAAGATTAAATATTTTTAAACTTTAATTTGATTTTTTCTTCTGAATTGAATTGGATCAATGTCATTTAAACGTGCATAAACGAATTGCTGATGGCATCTCAGATGTCAATTTTAGGTGACAAAATCGTAGATTTTTACCTCTACTAACGGAAATGCTTTCTTTTCTTAGTCCGTTATCTCAGTAGTTTAATTTTTAAATCAAACATTTTGTTTCTCAGCCCTTTCCTTCATATCCAAATGAGCTGGAGACATAGCTCTGAGGCACTGGCATAGTATCTGAGATGGTAGCTTATTTCCAAAACAGCCTTGATGAGTAGCTTGCGTATGTATGAAGAAATTATACATGTATTTGGAAAGAATGTCAGAACCGGCATATGAACTGCCAGCTTGGAGAACTAGGTGTCTTTAAGTAGGAAGATAAATAAACATCTCATGTATGTTCTTGTGGTTAAAGTAGCATTATTTTTTTTCTCAAGAAAGATGATTTTTTGGAAAGGAAAACAGGATGTGGTACTTTGTGCATGTGTATGAAGTTTGCTCGCTGTGGATGAGAAAGAAATCTACTAGCAAAGTATACTTATTTCTTCTATAATCACTTCTTTGGTCATAACACATATTACTGAGGTAGCCAACAAATTCATCTAAAAGAAGAACGCATACTCACTTGCAGTTTCTTTTTACATGCATGCACACAAACAAATCTGTCTAGCTTTATTGTAACCTAACTGGAGCACCAGTAACTCCTGTGGTGCTTCACATTTCCATTCCAGGCTCCTGTTTTCATGAGGGGAACAATTCATACTTTTTAAAAACATTCATCTTTCTGTTTGCAAGTGCCTTGAATTTAACTCCCCGCCCCCCTCCCCCACCAAAAAAAAAAAAAAAAAAAAAAAAAAAAA
>VZSC01003847.1:6951-29798 GCA_013398225.1 Steatornis caripensis
GGGGGGGGGGGGGGTGTTGCTGCTGCTGCTGCAGACGAGTTAAGAATCAGGCTGTCACCTATAAAATACAAGTTAAAAATGGAATTTTTTAGCCTTAACATTGACATTCCCTGACTTTTTCTCCTTTTTCCAAATTAAGAGAGAACCTGTTATTTTCCAGATGATCCTTTTATCTGGTGTACGGCTTTTAAGGCGTACATCAGATTCTATTTGTACTCCCGATTGAATCTTGATATGAAATGTTCCTGTCTTGCTCTGTTTTTACTCTTTTACATGATACATGATGACTGTGTCATTTTCCATTGTATAAAGAATGCTGACAGTGTTTCGGTACAAAATATATTCTTAAAGATTATGATGATAATAAAAATCCAAGGGAAGGGTGCTTCTACATGAGGTGTTTGGATTTTTCTCCAGCTTGAAAATGCTCTATGGTTCCAAAGCAGAGACAGGCAGAAGATGAATTCTGTTTGGAGAGACACTTAGCACCCTCCCTGCCTAGCACTTTCTCCAACTAGGTATGTAAAGCCAGGTTTGCTGATGCAGTGCCGTTGCCTGAGGCTGTCCTGCTAGTCCCGCAGGCCATAAATAGGAGGCTGGAGAGAGTAAGTAGCACCATGACCCTACAGTAGCACAAAACCAAAAGACATCTCCCTGACAGTACGATGCCAGTAGAGATTTCCCCTCCATGCCTTTATTGTAGCCCAGAAGAAACAATTTGGCTGACTTGAATTTTCAGCCACTTGGGATTCCTGGTAGGTTAGCACAGCCTTCAGACTTCTGCTGTCCTGCATGAGCTCGGCACAGCACAGTGCCTACACCAGGGATGCCAAGATGAACTTGATGCACCGCTGTGTCAGTGGCGTCTCTGTCAGGAGCAAGGGCCTGGTGATTCCACTTTGCCTCTGTTCCCACCTGCTGCGCTGGGCACTCCTGTTTGTTCCTGCTCCTGTAGTCTTCTGTCTCGGGAAAATGCTTTTTTGAACCTGATTCTGGTTTTGCCTTTGTATAACTCCACCAGCCACAGCGCCCACCACCTGATTCTGCCCTGTTGTGGTTTCTGAGCCAAGCTTCGAGGCAAGAAGGGCTGTGAACCCACTTCTGATGGGTTGTGGTTTGGCTGGGATCTCAGGAAAGGGCAGAAAGTCACGGTTCAGGCTTCCACATCTATTTGTCTACCAGTTCGGAAGCCTTTTCATTTTTTTTTTGCTCTTGGGCGGTACCGGGCTATGGCAGGTGAAAGAAGGATGATGGCTGTGTAACCAAGGACTGTCGTACGCGTGCTTGGCTTACGTTGGCTGATCGCGTTCAGAAGCGACTGCTGAATGCTGTGATGTGCAGTGTAAGAGAAGAACGAGGCCTTAAACTTTTCTGTTCCATTGGACTTTGAACCAAATCCAAATGTTTAAGATGGGAGATTGTGCTGCAAAATTTATATTTGAATTCTTTGGTCTCCACAATTCAGATCTTCATTTTGGATAGATACCCTACCAGACCTGAAACAAGACTGTTTCCAAATTGGGCCAGGTTTTCAAAATGATTTTTCAGTATGGACAAGTAGTCTGTGAGCTTCTTGGAAGCTGCAGTTCTTCAGGACTAGGTGAGCGTCTGAATCAACTTTTAAAATCTTATGCTAGAATTTCTTAGTTGAATATTTCTGTGGTTTCCTCTGAATGACAAAATTAATTCTGAAATGAAAGCGGCCTTGAATGAAACCCATATGGAATGGAATCCCTCAACTTAGCACAGCTTTATTTTTTCCAAAAAGGAAAAAGCAAAAAAACCCAAAACAACACAACCAAATTATTTGGTTATGTTTGGAATTGGCTGTAACAAAGCTCACTTAATTAAAAAAAAAAAGAAAAAAGTTATTGCCTACTCAGAAAGAGCCTTGAAATACTTCAGTATCATGTGAGGTAGTCTATGTCTAAATATATTTCACATTAATGCTTTTTTCACAGCCAAGTTGTTAAAAATGTTACAAAATACCTTCTTTTTGTGTCACAATTAGAAATGCTTGCCCCACCTTGAAAGAACATTTTGTACTAAATATTCATATGTTGTCTATGTGAACTTGCACTAACATACATTCTCCCTCCCCTCCTTGACTAACTTGAGAAGAAATAGGCGTAATATTGCTAAACCGGTTGAATGTGACTTCTGCTTGAGGCATAGCATCTTTCTCAAGGGCTGTTTTGAGTAAACAGCCTGAAAACCAAAGGGAGAGCCTGATTCACCATTCTGCTGTGCCAGCTTTCCACCCCTGTCACTCTCCTGCTGCGAGGCTGAGACTGAAGCCCTGAGATTTTAATGTAAGGGAGCAGCACTAAGATTTTTATCTTCTGGGATTTAAAACTATTCACTGTGGAGGAAACAAGAACAGTGTAGCCACAGTGTTCTCAAGCTTGGTAGTAGGGTTGGGGTAGCACGACGTGCTGTAGACCTAAAGGAGCGTGAGTTCAGAGGGAGGTAGCGAGCATTTCGGAGCCAGCCAAGAGCACAGGCTGTGGAGCTGCGTGACTGAGTTTCCCAGGCATGGGCATTTGCCCCGTTGTTAGCTGCCACCTTCTGCAGCCCCATACCAGGACACACGGCAAAAACCAGCATTGCTTACAAGTTTGGAAAGCGTGGACAGGTTCATGTTCCTACCTGCCTTCTTTGAAAGAAGCTCCCAAATAAATAATAGCCAGGCCACTAAGGTATTTTTTTCCCCACGAACATTCCAGCAATGTATCTGATGCGGGGCTCATCTTGCCTCCCATCCATGAGAGGTGCTCCCCACAGAAATCCCCAGCGCTGCTTTCCACACTGAGGCTGGTCACAGCGATCTTTTCATGCAGAAAACTGCAGAACCACAATTCTGCTGAGCCAGTTAGTGGTGGCTGTCAGCAAGCTCCCATCGCCCCTGGAACTGGTATGACAGTATGAGGAACAACAGTCAGGCTGAGGGCAGCCCAGCATGCTCACTGTGATAAGCACAGAAATTATGAAGAAAAGCTACACAAGTCTAGGAGCAGTTAGTGACCTGTTGAGAATTTTTGTAATCCTGGGTATTGTTCTGATTTTCTCATGTGGATCAGAAAGCGTACAGGTAAAAATCACTTTGCAATGAATGGTGTGTGGGGTTAGAACCAAGGCCAATCCAAACGGGGAGAAAAAATGAGCTGCAGACGCTTTATCTGGCTTTGATACACCCTCCCAGCTCCTCCCAGCAATCACTGCTGTTATGAACATACGCAATTACTACAACAAGGAGATTCAGCAGCATGTGCAAGATCAAAATAATAAACTCATACTTTGCCACAGGTCCTCCCTAGCTTCTGTTGCTAGGCCTCTCCATCTGCCTGTCAACAAATAACTAAATCCTGCTGCTTTTAAAATCCATGGCAAAAATCCCTTTGACTTTCATGGAAATAGGTCCGTAAGAAAAGGGGTATTTCTAGCTCTCCCTCTCCAGTTATTTTCAGCTGGGGCATACTCTAAAATCTGTTCTTTCATTCTCCTGAGTTTATTTTTATGTGTGAATAGAGGACTATTTCTGTCTGCATTATCCATTGGAGTAGAGTCAGCAGAAAGCATAGCCTCTCTCTGCTGCAGTAACACTGGTTTTGCAGTTAGCCGATGAAAAGTCTTCTATTTGTTACCTTCTGATTTTAAAAGCGAGGGTGTGCACGAAACGACCAGGAAATAACAGTAATATGTATCATTCACCACAGATCTATTTTCATGTGTTGTGCCAATTTCATAATGAACTTTTAATAACAATAAAACATGAAAACTTCACTAGGTTGTTCTGCCTTTTATCTGAATTATTAATGCTCATTATACACTCTCTTGACTTCTTTATCTTCTGGCTGTTTTTCAGATGTAGCTAACTCTTTCCCTCATAAAGCTGTAGTGTGAAACTTTCGGAATGAGATGTGCGGCTTTGGTAGCAGCTTGTGTAAAACCCCTTTACAGTTTAAACACACGTACAGAACAATCAAATAACTTCATTAGAGGAAAGAATAGCTTGCTTACTCATGCAAGACTCCCGCTGACATCACTGGGCAGTGTAAGCCTCAGGAGTTAACAGGCACGACTCAAGACCTTACAGCCAGGACATGAGACACCAACGGCTGAACGCTTTTGGGTAGGACAAAACGGCCCGTCAGCATTGTAACACACACGCACTCAAGTTCACTCTGGTGGGACTGAGTTCACGGGTGAGGGTTACATGGTGAGTAGAACCACCAGATTAGCCCCAGAGATATGTTATTATGAGATCCAGTGTTTCTCTTGTTGGCATGATCCTGACTAAAGTTCACATTGACCTGAAAAAGTGCAAGAGGAAACTTTAAGGTCAGAGCTTCTTTCAGTTAAATCTATTGGAAGAATTCTGCATGATCCAAACGGGAAAGGATTATGCCCTACATCCAACTGTGGCTGTAAAAAATCAGTGAGGTTTCTGAGGGAAACCTCAAAATCCAGACACCACTGAAGCAGCAGATGAACAGGATTTGAATACAGCTAGCTCTGTGGTTTTTCTCCTGATAAAATGATTAATGAATCAGATGCTCTCCACACAGTTCATCCTAGCTCTAACCCACAAGCACGGATCTGTGGCCATCCCTGCTCAAAGCCAGACTGAAATCAGCCCTTTGTTTACTATACATGGTCCTAGAAGGGGATATGTTAAGTACATTTAGAGATTCCTAGTTAAAACACAGTATTAGGTAATCTAGATGCAAACCAGGAATGAGGAGGACAGAGGTAAATACACACAAGTCAGAAATGGTTGTAACTGGTGTAAAGGCAGCATCTACTCCCCACCAGACAGCAGAACAGCAGCCACCTAAGTACCTGGGGAGGGGGGGGGGGTGTTCGAAAAGGGGAATGCATACATCCAGTTTCACCACTTGCACTGGCTAACTCCTATAGAGGCCCTTGAAAAGCTCCAGTTTGACCTGTAATACTGAGTAAACTACAGGCGTGAGTTTTGGGGGGAAGGAAGGGAAGGGGTTGCCCACCCCATTGAGAGCACCTGATGTTAGCAAGTGCCATGCGTACTTCTCTCCCATTCAGATCGGTACTACACACACCTCACAGCTGGGCCTTATTTTGGTGGAGTGTTTCTGAGCTTGAATCATAGAATCATAGAATCATAGAATGGTAGGGGTTGGAAGGGACCTCTAGAGATCATCTAGTCCAACCTCCCTGCTAAAGCAGGTTTGCCTAGAGCAGGTTGCACAGGAATGCGTCCAGGCAGGTTTTGAGTATCTCTAGAGAAGGAGACTCCACAACCTCCGTGGGCAGCCTGTTCCAGGGCTCTGTTACCCTCACACTAAAGAAGTTCCTCCTCATGTAGAAGGTTGAAGTCAAGCCAATTCATGTTGAGAGATTTACTCACAGGAGTACCATGAACACGACTCTTTGATAGCACTGCACTGGATCTTATTTTTAAATTATGACTTTCACCACTCTTCTAAGAATAGAAGCTGGCTCTGAAACATCATGTCAGCTCCAGCATTCTCCGAAGGTTACACATTTCTCATCCTGTTCATGTTTTGAGGCTTCAGTTTCCACACTGCTGCCTTGCTAGACCAGGGCTGTGATGCTGGGGTGCGGGGGGCGGTCATTCTGTGAAAAACCCTGAGAAGGAGTGTCTTTCAGCAGCTCTTTTCCCAGCAGGAGGAAGGAGACCTGCAAGTCTCCCTCAGCAGTCAGAACCAACAGCAAAACAGAGCTATGCTGACTCCTGGTTTGCAGAACAGGGCTTCCTTGCGACACTGAAAGGTAGGAACAAAAGCCCGATTAATTAGAAAAAACTTCATCGAAGCTGAAGAACGGTAAATCTCAGCAGCAGAGAAAAAAAGGACATTTTAGTACTAGGCAATCTGATACTAACAGCAAAGAGCCGTGTTCTCTTGATGCCCAGAGGCCATGGGCAGGTGTTGCTTGGATGGAGCAGAGAGGCAAAGCTCCATGCCGTGGAGCAGCCTGTCACCAAGCGCCGACGGAGATGCTGGAGGTTTCTGCGAGTGCTCAGTGGCTCTGCCTTCGCCTGGCTCCAGAAGCCCTTATGATGGGAGAAAAGCCAGTGCTGACAGCATTGTAATGTATGACAAGCTACAGTAGCAGCTCCAGCACTGCATGCTCAAAGAGGCAAAGAGGATTCTTTCCTGGCTGCTCTCTAAGAAATTTTCTGTTCAATAAGAAAGATAATCACTGTCTAGAAGAGCGACCAGAACTACAGACAGAATATGGCTCTAGATAGAAGAAACATTCTTGAGAAAGCAACAGATTCTTTACAATCTCCAGAGAAAAATGAAATATTTTAAAGTACAAAGGCTGCAATGAGGATAATGGGGCTCCTTTTACACCCAAGCTTTGGAAGAAAGATACAGTGAGCTGCAATTGCTATGAAACAAGACTCTGAGGGGCAAAACTGGGAGCAGCTCTGGAGTATTGCATGGGTGCAGAACTCAGCTTCCACATCCATCCCCCTCCATTTCCACCACCTCTTCTCAGGGGTGGCAGATCCTCTCCACGAGACGGAATCGTTGCTGGAAACCCAACAGCCAGAGGAATTCTCCTATTGCTTCATGTGTCCTCTACAGACATCCACCAAGGTGGACTTTATTTAGCACCACTCAATGAAGAACTTCAAAGCACTGACAAACTTTACAATTCGTGTTAATTCACGAATGCTCCTTGCCGTTTCTAGTATTACTGCTGTTATTCTATGGGCAGGGAGAGTGAAGAGCAGAGATGTAACAACAGTTTCTCAGCAGTCAGTGCTATAATTTGGAATGTACTGATTTGCACACACCTGGTGTCTCACCACTGTGACTTTTGGCTACAACACTGATGTTCAGACTCCCAGGCCCCTCCTTCACTCACCAAGCAGACATGTTATTTTGGACCAGAATATCTAACAGTAAGATTGAGTAATGCCACACACTGTGAGTAGCTCCTCTGGGATCAAAGGGTCTATTTGTAACGCGAAATACCTCCAAAATAAGATTTCTTATGTAGTAAAGTTTGAATGGCATTCCATCAATTTTTTGCAGTCTCCACTGACTCACAGTGCTTTCACCTGACATTTAAATAATGCAGAAGAGAAGCTGGAACATGGAAGATCAGGTTTCTTGGCAGGGAGTTGTTTGCTACACCTTGAATTCGAAAGATGACGTGCACACACATTTTCCCAGACAAAATACAGCAATCACATCCTGAGTGATGCAAACAGGTAGATCTCTCAATTCCGTGCACCGATTGATAGCAACCAAGCACCTGCTGGAGCATGAACTGGTTTAGGGTTCCCATAATAACCTAACCTCTTTGAGCTATTCAAAAGATGCTCTCAGGCAAAATAACAGGATTCTACTTAGCAAAGGGAAGTACATGATCGTTTTAACGCATTGTACAGCTGAAGTTGTGATAATGTAGGCTAGAAGCTGATGTTCTTAAGTGAAAGGGAAATCAGCTGTAATTATAATTGTGGTTGTCTTTACGTATTACCAGCTGTATTGATTACCTTCATCCTGTGTGTCACTGGCAACTAGGGAACGGATACATTATCTCATACTAGTGTTGGAGAGCAGCAGAGATTGGTGTATTTTTAGAAAGAAGATTCCCACAGTGTAATTGTAGCAATAGAATGATCATACACATGCGTACTAAAATGCCAACAGATGAATTCCTGGACAGCGCCAGCAAACATTTCACTGTTGGGGTAGGAGGAAAGGGCAGGAATGGACAGCTCAGAAGTTTGACAACTGACAAGCACAGCGTTCTTTACCTGTAAGAGTGTCCTCTGAGAGCTGTGCAGCTCACGTTGGACAGCGTGAAAGGGAAGCTGGTAAAAAGCAGAATCTCGCTTTCCGGGATGAAGAGATGACGCATTTGCTGGTCAATGACCATATCCCTCCTGCCCATAACACATGAAATTACATCTTTGTACCAGCAAAGAGAACTGATGGCCATTTATAGATGTCCTTCAAGGGCTCAGTCCTGGGTCGCAGCTGCCAGTGGGCAGCGTTTGGGGTGCCTGCATTGCACAATAGGGCATGGTGCAGAGGTCCCCAGCTCACTAAATCTCATCAAGATTGCAGAAGTGCAAGGCTTATTGCTGGGCACAAAACTGTACAGATGTGGGCACACAGTTGGTAGGACCAAGTTGCCTGTAAGCAAATTCAGCTGGGAGGTAACCAGGAGCTGCCTGCACAGAGCAGATATGCAGCAGCATCTGTTGGGAACTTACATGTCTCATGAAGCATTTATATGCCTCTTAAAGCCGAAGATGCTGTTTCAGGCTCTCTGGGAATACCAGCCAGGTTAACAGTCCCGTCATTGGGCTGGTTTAGACAGGAGTTGTACAGGACTGATCAAGGTCTGAACCCTTCCACTACGAGCCAACGCAAGTGTCCTTAAGTAGAGCACAATCTGAGTTCACTTGTAGAAGAAATAATTAATGTACACTTGAACCTTTCAGCAGCCATTCAGGTGGGTGTCAGAATGCCAGATATCTCCCAGTAGACTGTTGCTGTATTCAATATAAATAAACTGATGATCACAGACCATCACAGGAGCACAGTGACTATTACACTCGATAAAACAGGCAGTCCAAATCGTTCATGGTCTTTGGCTGTGCTAACAGGAATGTGTTTTGGAGGACAGCACAAGGGATGCTGTGGCAGACAGCTAGAGCATAGCCTGCCCCAGACAGATAAGATTTTTCTTTCAATTCTTTTTAAGTAGAATTGGCCTGGAACCTATTCAGTAGTCTTGAATTTGATGTATTTATCACTGCAATAGGACATGTTAGTGGCTATAAAATGCCTCATCTTTTTCAGAATCCTGTTATGTTTATGCATGCTGATATTGTTCATGAATGGCAATGTACTCCAGGCAAAGAAAATTCCCCTCTCTCTGCCTCCAATGTACCACTCTTCTGTCTCATTATATGCCCTTTTATCCTTTGATAGGTGGATGAATAAAGAGAAGACCCGAACTATCTTCTCAGTGTCATTCAGCTTTCCTTACACTTTGATCATGTTTATTATCACCTTCTTCAAGGTACCTTCAAGGTCCTTTTCAACCTAATGACCAAATACCAGACCGGAAACTTCCAAAACATTTTAGCACACAGCTTCAATCCACATTATAAGAATTAACAGTCACCACAGCCAAAGTAAATTGCAGATGCTGCTGGATTGCCTAACATCCCGATGTAAACGTAAGATAAAGGCCTGCTCCATGGGGTGTAGTGCAACACGAAATCCAAGTGTACAGACCTTGTATATCAAGTTATATCTTCGTTTCAGAAAAGCCTCTAATTATGCTGAAATGTGTGCTTTCAAGCTTTCCTACACCTGGCCTCCAGGAACCCCCCTGGTTAACTGCAGGCAATGACTTCCTGCATGTCTTTCTTTGCCCACAAGGGATTTTAGACTCTGAACATACACAGCCATGGCACCAGACCAAACAGACCTCCACCGCCTCAGCCTGTGCCCACCTGCCTCTGGCCAGCCTCCAAATAATTTTTGTGACTTCCTTGCCATCTTTTTCTACCTGCAGTGTTGGAAGGGAGTAGCCAGATCTGGCCTCTCAGCATACCACTCCACAGGGAGTATCTTGTGCTGGAGAGGGCGTGGCAGGAGGAAACGTCCTTCGTGCCATTCAGGGTGATTTGAGTCAGGTTACAAACAGGAGGCCATGATTTTCTCTGCCAGAAACTGCCACCCATCTCGGGCACGTAGCAGCTCCACTTGCCCTCTTCTGAGCCGCTTGATTTAGACCTCAAACGGATCCGAAAGGAAATTCTGAATACCTTCACAGGTGAACTTCCATATACGGCCATGAAGCCACAGGCTGTGGCGGCTGGCATGCAGATATGTGTCAGCATGCCAAAACTTCCACAGCAACATGTAGCTAGTATACACAAATACAATTACACACGCATTTATTGGGAGAAGGTGGTAGAGTGACTCGAACATGTGTCAACAGCTTCCCAGGGTGAGGATTTAAAAGAGCTATTTGGTGCAATAAAGACTAATGCTTAATACACAATTTTCCGCAAAGACGGCTTTTTTTTGCTTAGGCCAGCTGAGTGGCTACCTTAATGGGAAAACTGGAAGCCTTTTAGTGGGTGAGTAGTAGCTGAAACTGCAAGGGTATTGATTCCACCTTCTGCAGCATCTAATTTCAGCTGTGTTAATTCAGTCTGGTCTCTGTGGGTTCCCTATATAGGCAGTGGAAAGAGACACACTTCTCCAGAAGATGATTTAGCAGAAACAATTTTGATGTCTTGAATGGTCTTCCAGAGGCCTTAGCTCCAATGTTTATCAAGGGACTTCGAGGACACTCACCTTCTACCAAACATCCAAAGTAGATGCCTACTCTCCCCGTCACACACATACACACCCTGTGTTTAAAGCTTAAACAAAAAAGACAGATGGAAACAACAGGCCACAGGTAGGTGACTCCAGAGGTTCCCTTAAGCACCTGCTAATAGGAAAGAAACTGCCACCCTAAGAAAGCAAAAAGTGGCAAAGGCTTTCAGTGCTGAAGGTTATGCATCACACACAACAAAGATGACACTTGCAATTCTGCTTCCACAGGGGTTCGCCTGTCCTGCCAGGCTTGGAAAGAGATCTGACTAAAAAGCCCTGGAAGGAGCTGAGGCACTTAGGGCTTAGCACCTGCACAACATCCCTCTTCAGCATCCCATAGATGATGCAAGCATATTCTACGTGTAGGAGTAAGAAACACAATAGAACACTAGACACTAGAAACGCTAAATGATGCGGAAAGGGCTCTATAAACATGTGGCCTTTATTTATTTTTAATTACTTTCCATATTGCTGAGAGCAGAGTTTCCTATTAACCAGATCCAAAGTAATTCTTGGTTATGGGAACTTTCAGTGGCTTGCAAGTAGGTCCTGCATTGCCAGATACAGGCGGCAGTAGGAAAACACCGTGTGCCTCCCCTTCTGCCGAAAGTAAAACCAGAATCACGTTTCCGGAGGCAAGATTTATCATTTTGCTTAGAGTGAACTGGGTAATTTTTTTATGCCTGTCCTTCTTGAACTATTCAGTCCTGGCATACAAAGGAAGATACAGAACGGTGCTTTCACAGAACCCAAGCTACCAAATAGCTCTTGGCTGCTGGGTTTCTTTGCAAACAGCACTGGGAATGCTGAATGTTTCGCTATTCAGCCTTCATTCCTTGGTGGTCTCCTACTCTTGAATGTAGAGGAAACAACGCTGGTACTCTACTGATATTGAGGCGGTTACAGCAGCAAACAAATCCAACCTGAGCCGTTTTGGGTTGCCAGTTTTGTGCACAGCTTGCTCACGTTTTATCACTCCAAGATGACTGAATGCCAGACATGGGTGAATGATCGCTGGCTACACAAAGTCCAAGTCAGCTTGACAGGTGTTTTGGAGTTCTTTACCAAAAGGTATAAATAGCAGGTATTAATTATTAAGTGACCACCTGTGGGGGAATGAGACAGAAACAATTTGTTGAGCTCAGTCTCAGCTAGCACCAATGCCACGATGTACGCGAACACGCTCGCCGTCCCATAAGGCTGCAGCCTCTACAAATGGGCAGAGCGCCTGAAAACAGAAAAGGAACAGGCCCGTGCCTCTACACAGAGATAACAGCCCTCCAGTTGCTTATTTAGCCATGGTCAGAATGTATCCCATTTTGTGAATCTGCCAGCACGCAGGAAAAAAACATCGGCATGAAACCCCTTGCTCAGCAGATGCAGGACACAGGCTTTTAATTTTCTAAGACAATATTATTTTTATATGCAGTCTTAGCTAAACTCCAGAGTCCTGATGTGTTCTCACTCACTTCAAATACCTTGTATACTTGTTACTTGTATGTGTAGATACATACAGGCAGTCACACACAGATTTATTCCTGACCTTCAAAACTTTTTTAATTCTAATGAGTCCAAAGCCTAAATACATGTGTTAGGTAGATATCACTGCAGCTTGCTGCATTCTACCAATAGAGCAATTTACAACCTATAATCCCTCAGGAGGCTCCTCTGCTCTAGCAACCATTGCCTTGGTAAAACAGTGATTCTGTTTTTTCATAGCTGAGCGATACCAGTGCAATGGGAAATGCAAACAGAATCTTCGTGCACCGAAGGAGGTCCTCTGGCAGTGATGTTTGCTTCTTGAGATGTCAAATGGTTGAATTCAACACCAAGGTATTAGATCAGCCAAAAAGAATCACAGGAATAAAACCAGCACTCACACAAATGCTATGTATTTCCCACACACTAGCACTAGCTGCCACAACTGCAGAGATTATTTCCTTTCTTCATGGGACTCACTCATTCACCGTTGTATTTAACCTAACCAAATTATGACTCCCAAGGGAAATCTGGAGACCGCTGTGGAGCCTTACGTAGGGCCAACATTAGACAGAGGTCCAACACAGCTCTAACCTACTGCTATCTGCTCCCTCATATCAGTCCCAGTGCAGAAAAAGAAATGGTCATCTTTCAGCTCGGGGTGTAACGGTTCAGCCTATCCCACAGAAAGCCAGGCTTGATGCTTTTCGCACATGAAGCTTTCCCACAGGCAAGAATGAGTCTCAAGAAGCTGTAGAGATAAGTTTATAATGAAGTGATGACTCCTCCAACACAATCAGCAGAGAAAAACATATCATGGACACTTAGATACACCTGGTCCCGGGGCATGCTTGTAACTGTGCGATGCTGCCAGACTACACATTAACAAACAGCGCAATAACAAGGTAATAATTGTGAAGGGGGAAGAAACCTATCTGATCCACTCTTAAACTGAATTAAAGGCACCACAGTAGCTTGCATATAACAGAATCTGACTCAGGATAAACTGGTCCAGCTGTATAAAAGCAAACCAGCCCCAAGGCAAACCTGAGCACGCAGTGACTCTTTGTCATGCTTTGTCGGGGTTATCATTCTGGGGTTTTTAGGTAGCACAGAGTTGTGGGTCTGTCTGCCTGCATCTCTGTCAGATTGAGAAAGGGGGACTCTCCAGAGAAGTGGCCTAGCTACTAACAGCATATAAATCATTAGCCAAAGCCAGAGATGAGTAAGATGGGCCTCTCTGAAGGCGCAGCCTGTAGGGTAATTCAAGCATGTCTTGATGGTGTAGAACCGCAGAGTGGAAAAATCTTCTCAGTGTAACCTGCTGCCAAACTGCATCTGAAGACATTTATATGGGGAAAAAAGATCAGAAGATGCATGGCTCTGCAGTGATGAAGTGGATACACCATCCATCCCTGACTGGCTGGCTACAAGCAAGAAAAGAATAGGTCAGTTTGCAACAGCTTCTGCGGCAGGTTCAGTTTACATCTTTCTCATCCCTGAAGTGACCCTGCAAAGGGCCATCTTGATAGCAGCCAAGCTCCACCAGCACAATTCAGATAAAATGATCCCAGAAGGTACAAGGGGACATGCTAGAGGGAGAGCCCTCACGTGCTAAAGTGCCTACGTTATTTTTGAACAAAAGCTGGTTCACATCCCACCAACTCTTTGCATAAGCAGAACAAGCATCTAACTGATGAGAGATCTCTGCAGCGCTCCTGATACTCCCTCCTGCACCACCACGTGACGATACGCACAGGAGTCTTTGCTCCTTGAAAAATCCAGGCTACTGCCAACAGGTTTTGCATCAAGAATTAGTTGCTGCTCAGAAACCTGTGAATGATCTCCTAAGCTGCAACATTTCCTAAGTGAAACAGGCTGCTGAGGAGACCGAGGTTTGATTTTGGGAGATAGCTGCATCACTAGCAAAGGTCATGCATCTTGGCTTCTCCACAGAGAGAAAGATTTGTTGGAAACTCAACCCAGTATGGGGTAAACAGTGAGTTACTGAGAATATGCGCTCTGCCCAGGGGATTTCTTGGCAAAGGAGACAAGCCCCTTTGCAGCAAACTATGGATAAATATGGACAAAATATGGATTGTGGCCAAATTTGGAAATAATTATATCTGCTCTGCTCACATAACATTCCACAACCGGGCAGTTGGACCAATGCCATTTCCATGCAAATTGATTGTAAGTTGCCATCAGTCTTTCACTTCAATCCACTGAACTGCTGATTTGCATCTGACCAAGCAGACAGCAAATAGCCTGTGGCCTACATTATAAACAATTCCGTAAATGCAGGGAAATTGAGACAAAGTTGCTCCTTTGAAATATCTGGCAATCAGCTTGTGTTGGAAAGACGGGTCTTCACACTTTTGGTGCTGTTTGGAACTGTGTTTCCAACTCACTAGCACTGCATACGTGGAAGAATTGGGCTATGAGAATTCCTCGACGTCTAGATTTGATCTCAGATCCCTCTTTGGCCAGATGAAGGAACAGAGCCCAAGCTTGTGCTCTGAAAATAGCCCACTCTCAGCTATGGTGGGAATCAAGGCTCCTTGCAACAAGCACTAGACTCTACGAACTGATAGGTTTATTGTGCTTATTGAACTTTTTTTCAGTCCGGTGGTTAAAAACTAAAAACCATCCCGTGAGTTCAATAAGGTTAGAGATGAGGTGGCTGTAGCTCACTGATAAGATGCACACATTATGTCCCTAGAAATGACACAGGGTGACTTAGACTGTACGGCTGATGCAGAGAGATGCAGGGAATGGCAAGGGGAAATGCTCCCTGGCAAGGGCTCCCGCAGAGCACATCGGTGACATCACGTAAGTGTGCTGGGATCATATTCTCTTACTAGGACCAAAGAGATGGCTCAGAGACAGCATCCTTTTCCTAGCACTGAAACCCAGTTAGCCATGATTTAGAGGGCTCCTACTTAGAGCCTGGTGAATTTAAACAGATTGCTCAGGCACCTGGATTTACCTAATCTCATCTTTCCTAGCTCTCCTTGTGGCAACAGAGCTGGTTGCGCTTCTGTCAAGAGACCTCTCACTGATTGTGGATATTGAAGGAGTGGGGGTCGGACCTCATCCTCTCACCTGCCCCAGTGTCTTTGTGCTTGCGTTTGTCTCCTGCTGCTTCCCTCTCTGACAAGCTCTCCACACTCCCTTCTGCCTGCTGCTTCCCACATTCTGCGTGTTCTTGGTACAATGTCAGGGGTTCAGCCCTAATTCTTTCTGCTTGCGAGACAACAGCAGGGGACCACATGGAGACCAACAGACCCCTCTGTCTGAGGGTCTCATCCTGGCAGCTGCTGCTGCTGCTGATGGCAACAAAGGCCATTGCATGCAGGACTCCAGGGCAGCTGGAGCAAATAGTACTTCTGTTAGCATTAAAAACATTTTGGCTATTTGGAGCACGGTATTTTCTCTGTAGATTCTGTCTTATTGTTTATAATTTACCTATGACAACAACCCTGTCAGGTAGTTTAAGACCAGATATGGCCAATCTCACATACTTCTCACGCAAGAGCTTTCCAGAAAACAATCCTGTTTTTCTGAGATCTACCGTTGCTATGTGCCTACATCCCAGATGTTTGCATCTCAATGAACACAGATCAAGAAAGCAAACCCATCACAGAAAAATATGACAGAGGATAAAATTGATATATGTGGTAATGAAAACAGGCATTGGATATGAGTCTGAAAGACAACAAGAAGGATTTTGACAAATATCTACAAAAGGAACCACCTTCCTTGCATGGCAGTTGCATTTGAGAAGGAAGTTGTCAGTAATCCAGAAAAACCTCAGCCACTTCCATTTTAACACCTGGAACTGAAGCCTACTTTCACTTGTGTTCAATGGACACTTTGCCATTCACTGTAAAGAGAAAAGGGCATGATCTTTGGAGAAAAAAAATCTCAAATTATTTTTATTGTCATGCACCACTGCCAGTCACACAACATTGGTTCAGGAGGAAAACTTGTCCAAAACACCTGCACCAGGCGCCTGAATTTTAGTGACTGTGTTGACATATAGACGTGAAATGAATTTGTGCAGATAGATGTAAGTTTCCATATTCCTAAACCTCAAAAAAAAAACCAAACCCCTCTGAAATGCCATAGAAATTAAAAAGTCTTAAAACAAACATTAATAGAGATTATGGGCATTTATCTTACTACCTTGAACAGCTCAGTATGCAAGAGATTGCTGTAATAGTGCTCATCACATACATAGAGTTCGTAGTTTGTATTTCAGAACGTCCTACCAGCTGATCTACACAACTGGTTTTTTGGAGGCTTTTCACTCCTGTTATCAGAGAGAGGAGCGGACGCACAAGGAAGGGGGATAGCTATGGAAATCAACCCACATTTGTCCAATAAATAAATTGGACCATTAAAACAGAATAATGGTCTTCAACCATTTTAACACTTTTCATCTTAAATGTAGAAAACTCACAAGCCATTTCTCTTAAAGGCAAGGGATTGTCTTTACATGAATAATTTTTATTTCTTTTCTTATTGGCTTTCTGCATTTAGAGCCTGTATTGAAAAAGACAATTAGTCACACTGGAAAGCTTTGCTCTGGTACTGAGAGAGCTAGAAATCTTGCTTTCCTGCTGACAGTTGAGAGACTCACACAATACTATCTTCTCGGAAAATAAAGTATTGACAGACCTGGGAGGAAATGGTACATGTTGCCTGTACATAATTTTGCCCGTCCATAGCTTGCTGGACTGCTATACTTGTCAGAAGTTTTTTCCTCTCAGCTTACTTGAGTAACACAGTTAAATTAGGGCTGAAGTCAGATTGTTTTCAGTCTGCACTCATCTTAAAGTTTACTATATCCCCTCAACACCTGAACACACCAGCACTGCTAACAGCTTGCCAGTTTTTGCCGGTTACATTGGTTTGTCTATTGCCTCTTCTGACAAGCCTTGCTGTCATTAAAATGAACATACGCTAAAACACACTTTGCACACGCTGCTGATGAGTTACATATAAAAATATGTTGAGGCCAGGTGTATGCATAGTATTGCCAAACTGAAGTAATTAACTTCTGCCACTTCGAGGATGTGGTCTAGACCATGGCAGGAAAAATGGGGCTGTTCTGACATTCATGAGCTGGTTAATCCACTGGGTAGCCCTCATATGGCAAGAATGTGAGCCTGCATGTTCATTAGAGGCTCCACATCAGCTGCGAACATGCTTGAGACTCAGAAAGGAGTTCTGAAGAAGGAAAAAAAAAAAAACAAACCAAACAAACCAAAACACCCTCCCAGCAAACACTGTTGAGTGTCAGCAACCCTATCCTTGCCCAAAGAAGTCTGAGCTAAAAATCAAAGACCCCACATGCCCTTCAGATGCAGATTTCTAAGACCCACCTAAAATAACTGCCTTTTCATCTGTTTTCTGTGACTACAAAGGGTTTTTCTCTAGTTAACACATTTAGGATTGTTTAAGGACAATTGTGGGATTTTTAATGGCTTGTGAATCACAAGAGAATGGGCTGCTAATGTAGTAATGCCTTCTACCTTTCATAACTATGACTGTGGTAAACACAGCTAGGAAGATTGGTATAAATCCTGAAACAGACAATTTATATATTGCATCTAAACAGTCTTACAATGTTTTATATTTTATGCCATTGCAAAAGAACAGATGGAGACAGTCCTTTCCTTGAAGAGCTGGGAAAAACTGAGATATCTTCATTGGATCCCCAAAACAAGAGCAACCAGTGCCTGGTCATTCTGCACACCCAGAGTTCAGTGCTGACGGAAGTAGCAGCAATGCAGAAGATGTGGGCATTTGAGATGTTCCGAAGAGTACCTCAGTGCCTCTAAACAGATTCGAGAGGAAACAGGGACCACCGCATAGGGGTTATCATAACAGCTAACACCTAGCATGGGGAGGCCAGGCTCAGCAAGTTCCTTTCACTGCCAGCAGAGAGATGTGTTAAGACTACATGGAGCACGACTTAATTCAGACACTGTTAGAACTGCAGGCAACAGGGATCCTCAGGTTCTTTGCTACACAGCCAGCTCACAGATACAGATGGATTCCTCACAAGGGGGTCCCTTATGCAGCTGGGGGATGCTCTGGGGCCAAGAGGCATTCCTGGCTCCCTCAACTCTTAACACAGACGAGAGCTCGTCAGTGGCCTGTAGAAGAGGTAGGCAGTCTGCACTGATTCTGGATGGAGCTCAGGGCACCAACCATTGCTCAAAGAAACAAGCATCAGCTGCTCATAGATCTGTTTTACCACATTGTGATGCCAAAGGATGGATCAGCAGTGGAGTTTAGTAACAGGCTGCTTTAGTAACAGTTCATTCTCTGCTCAGCTGCAGCTTTGTTTAACTTAGCTAACAGTAACTCCAGAATTTTTGTTTTACTAACTGTTGCCCATTTAGAAGACAGCAGAAGGTGCCTATTATTCATTCAGCCAGCTTTGATAATGTCCCCCTTATGAAACCACAGCCACAAAAAAATTTCATGTAAAGCATTTGAGGCTGATTGGCAAATTCAGTCAGACAAGCTCTTTCTGCTTGATAATGCAGTACTAGGGGTTATTTCAGCCATAATGGTCTAATATAAATGCAGTTTTACTGAATTAAAAACATTTTGGAGAAATGTGCCGTTTGAGATTTATGTCAGGATGGGAAAGAGCCAAAATGTTCTGTGAAAATAAATTGCAATGGTTTGATTTCCTGTTTTCAGTTTGCTTCATTTTTTTTATATTTCATTTCCATAGAAAAATTTAAATTAGTTAGCATTGTGTTAACAATAGCACAAATGAAAGCCTTTGGCATTAGTGAAAAGAAATGATCTGGTAGGTCCAAAGACCACTTAAAATTCATTCTGTGGATAATTTAAAATCTTAAAATGTCTGATTCAACTATGAATTAAAAAACAAAAAATAAATAAAGAAAAATCAAGCGTCACAATTTCTCAGGAAACAGGCTATCTGGTTGCTGATCAGCAGTGCTGCCAGACCCAGCAGAGGGAAGAAAACTGCCCAAAGTTTGAATATTTATCTAGTCTTTGATTACAGCAAGTTTCTTCCACATACACTCAGCAGTGAAGCCAGAAAAAGTGTGCACTGCCAGGAGCCATGTTGTATTGTACATATTTTTGAAATTTAAAAAAAAAAAGAAAAAAGAAAGAATAACTGCACCATCCACTGCTAGCAATCCAACATCTTTCAGAAGATATTCTGCATTACACCACACAATATATGGTACACCTTTTAGTATAACTAAAAGTTACATTCAGGAACCACGTTGTAAACTTCAAAATTTAGCTTTTTATTTCTCATTGTTTCCCTAGAAATACTCAATTTTCTTCAGAATTATGAATGACTAAGTTTTATGAGGGACATGGAAGGACATGGTTGTAGATCACAACAAGTTCTCTCTGCCATCCTCAATTCCCAAGTCAGGAGCAGTGTCTGAGCCTCCAGACCATGCTGGTTTTGGGGAGACAGCCTTTCTGAATCGTCTTGACACACTATGGTACCTTTTCTCACTTGAGACTTCTAGGAAGGCTGCGCCCTCTCCTGACAGTTCAGGACTCAGCAGCAGTGACAAATAAAGTTGCTTTGCTGCAGCTAGGTCAAGGCTTAAAACCTCTATTGCACTGTGTAGATGGGCTTCATATTGAGACGGATATTTCAAAATTACAACGTATTTTCATCATGCTGTAGGAAAATAAATTGCTTGGAAGCATACGTTTTAAAAAAACCCCAAAACATATGTTTGAAAATGGATAAACCACCACTCCAGAATAATGTCCAAATAACATACAGTGTTTATAATCCATGCAATTCTGTAAAGGAAAGTTTCGTATGTTGAAAATATAACCTTGATATTAGTGTGGTAACCCATGGATTCCGTTTCACAGAACTAACACACAATATGGCTAATGCTATTATAAAGAGCCAGTCTGCCTTCGTAAGCAAATGTAATCTCCTTCAACTGGCAAAGCTCACACAGGAGTGACTAGAGAAATCTCACACATCTTGTCAACCATTCCCACTATGCCTAAGTGAAGATCACCTTCGTTCTTTTATGTGGAACGCTTACCTCCCGTCTGATCCCGCATTCAAGTTAAATGAATTTTACAGACTCACAGCTACATACTGATTAAAGCTTCTGGTCCTAGGAACTACTGAATACCACTAAGAAAGGGAAGGAAATTTCCCTCTGGTCAAACTGGCAGGGACAATTTGGAGGCATTTTCTGACTTTCTCTGCAGCTTAAGATATGAGTCACTTCCTCAAATCATCTGGGAACTTTACTTAAAAAATTTCTTTCTATTCCAGGACCTAATTACTGACACTGTTGATCCTTCTGGCTCTTTTGCTGTAGTACATGGTTGCACTTGTGGCTTCGGTCTTTCCACAGAAGAGCTTTACTTTTTTTTTAGGGTGCTGGGGCTCAGGTTGCTGTCTGGTGAGTTTACAGGCAGTGTGTTAGTTCTGTATGTTCATTCAAATCATTGATACATCAACTGTATAAGAGAAGATAATTATTAAATTATCTCATCTAATTATATTATTTACAATGTTGCCATAAGGATGATTAACACTCATGGCCAATGACCATCAACTAAACACAGCTGGAACGGGAAACAATTCTTCACAGACTAACACTACACACTGAAGTTTCTTTTGGGCCCCTGGAACTTAATGGTTACCGCCAGATATGGGAAGAAACAATCTAGTTTGTCTGTTGCTTTACAACAAAGTATTTCACTGCTTTTATAGATTCTTCTCTGTACCCTTATGATTTGTAAAACACGTTTTCGTACACTGGGCGAAGAACAAAGACCTTTGACTGCTAAATTCCCCTACCTTCCAGTTCCCTCACCGCTTCTCCTTCTGTCCTGCCAGGTCAGCACAAGCGTTACACTGCATTTCTGACACTAAGCTGGAAAAAAAGAAAACAGCCACCAGGCGGCGAAATCTAGTACTCACACAGCCTCATTAACAGTCACTTAGGATTCTCTTCAGCTACTGTAACAGGATTCTCAACGTAACAGAAACATTGTATTAACAATATAATTTCCCCTTATATTGCTTATTAAATTAGCAGATTAATTATAATTACTCTTAAATGCATTTGAGGCATTTTTATTCCACAAACCTCTCTCAAACATAGGAAATTGTACAAATAGCCTTGTTTTAAGCCTTCCTCAGCCATACTACCATGTGTTTAAATACATGTTTAAGCCTCTGTAGGTACAAAGCTTTAATATTACACTTTGATCACTATTTTATTATTGTAATTTGCCAGCATGTTGTAACTGCTGTACAGTGTTCAGTTCACTACTGTCAAAGGACGAATGGCAGGCTTTGCACATTATTTAAACTCATGTTGTGCATTTTTAAGGACTTAAGGTGCTGGTACTTCTGACAATATTCACCAATACAGGTATTAGAAAAGTAAAAAATAAAAATATTTGAAAAAACAGACGCATGCACGTGTTGTTATTTCTCATGATTTCATTTAGCGGCTTTGCTGTAAATGTTCTTTCACCTATGAGGTCAAACTACTGTCTACTTGTGCTCCTTGGGAAAAAGGGCAAATAAGGCATATTAAAAACGTATATTAAAGTTGTTTTTTAAATAGAGTATTTTCCTGAATGCCTTTTTGACAGTCTTTCTACTCCTTCTCACGGAATTTGCACAACCAACGAGCAAATAAAACCGTAAAAAGCCAGTTCAAATAAAGCATGATTTGACTGGTGTTGGCCCTTGCAACTAGCCTACGTACATACCTTCCCTATGAAGCATAGGCACATACAAATCCCTTTTTCCAGAAACAAATTTCTACCAAGTGACTCTTTGAATTTGGCAACTCCGGCAGACCCTGATGCTCAGGAGCCGAGGTTTCAATGCAATGCAGACAGGCCCTCAGGGGCTCCCCGTGGACTAAGCCGTTTGCAAACGGTGAAGTTGAAGGAACTTACCCCTTGGTCGCAACGTTACATAAAAGGCGGAACAGTTACATACCTTACATAAAAGGCAGCCTGTTCCAGAGGTGACCTGCGGGATTGTACGTATGGGATCAGACTACTCCCCCCGAACTTCAAAGGGGCACAACTTCGCAGTAAACAATCTCCTTTGCAGAAATGCTAGCCTAACCCTCGAGACTTGGAAACGAAACCCTCTCACGGTATGGGCATCACCACGATCGCTTTGGCAGTGGCGAAGCTCCACTGGCGTCCTCGCCCCAGTGCTAAGGGGGCCAAGCACTGCTGCCACGCGTGGAGCGCCACCTCCGCTCCCGCCACCTGCCCGCACCGAAGGCCAGCTGCGATAAGGGAATGGCCCCAAATTCACCATTTCTATTTTGGATAGGGTTTTTAATGTCACCGCCTCTTTTCATCACCTCTCACGGGATCCCTGACAGGACCCCGGTACTTGACCGCAGGCAGCCCCAGGGCAAGGCTTCATACGACATCCCGGGTGGGGAAAGAAAATATTTTTTTAAAACCCTAAAAACTTAAAACACCTCATATCGCCTACACCACGGCACAGAAAACACCTCAACCCGTCGCTGCCCTCTTCCTCCCGAGTTCAACATGGCGGCCGCGGCGTCCCCCACGGCATCGCCTCACCCCTCGTCCAAGATGGCCGCCCTGCCGCGGTAGAGACGGCTTGCCAGCACTTAAGATGTCGGCTGCGTGGTTAAACCTTAGCCGGCGGGAGCGTAGGTATCACCGCAGCGGCGGCAGTCGCTCGTTTATTTATTTATTTGTTTGTTTATTTAATTAATTAATTTACGTGCCCGCCCCGCCGGCCGCTGCTGGCAGTGACGCTGCTCCGGGGGCGGCGGCGCGGTGCCTGCCGGGAGGCCAAGTGGGCGGTGGTGGGGCAGGGGGCGGTGGCCGCCGGGAGGGGGCCGGGCCGCAGCGACGCGGTTCCTGTCGGTGTGACATGGGTTCCCCCATATATTGCATCTAAACAGTCTTACAATGTTTTAT
>VZSC01003847.1:29895-61307 GCA_013398225.1 Steatornis caripensis
CCCCCCCCGCCGCCATGCCCGCCCGGGCCCCGCCGCCCCCTGTGCAGCCCGCAGGTAAGAGACAGCGCCGTCGCGACCGCCGGGCGGGGTGGGGGTGGCTGGTTTCCTCCGGGCCTGGCCAAGGAAGGGTACCCCTTGCCCCGCGGTGGCAGGCGGGGACCCCTCGGGGCTTCGCCCGGGGGCCTGCAGCGGCCGGGGCCTGTTGGGGCATCGCGCTCTCCGTCCTTCCCCGCTCCATTCTCGGGGGAGGGCGGTGGGGCCGGGCCGCCCTGCCCGGCGGGAGGGCTGGGCTGGGCAGGGCAAGGTGGGGCGAAGCCCCGCAGCGCTCCCCCTCGTTGGGGCACCTCTCCCACGGCCCGTCCCGCCGCGGCTTCTGTGAGGGGACGGGCCGCGGCACGGCCGGCCTCGGAGCCGGGCGCCTTTGTCCTTGGGCGACGGGCTCCGGGCCGGGGTCGAGCGGCGTTGTGCCGCTCCTCGCAGCGGCCCCGGGCGGCGTCCGAGCTGCCGGCCTGGGGCGAGCGCCCCACGTTTTCGTTGGGCTCGGCGGGGCCGCAGCTGGAGGAGAGGGCTCGGGCGCTTGTGGTGTGGTACGAGAAGTTAAGGTGTCCCGTGTGTTTGGGTTTCCGTTTCTTTTTTTAAGGGGGGTTAAAGTAGTTGCTAAACACATCTGAAAGGGACACGCTGAAGCAGAGTTACGATCTTATTTTATTGTTTTAGAAGTAATGCCATTCTGAAACGGGACGACGTTGTTGAAATGCTTATTGGGTCCAGACACTTCAGTTTGTTATTATAAGTGGCCACCTGATAAACCAAAATACTTTTTCCTTAGAGAAGACAATTCCTTAAACCAAGGGTTAAACCTTGGGATTCCTTCAAAGCGTCAGCAAGTTGGCTTTTTGATGGTGACAGCCCCTTCCTTCCAGTTTCGGCACAGAAATTGAAACCTTCAGAAATTTGATGAGCCTTTAAAGCAGACCTCCGTTCATAAACGAAGGGAGCGCATAGAAGCAGCATCATTGATGGGAACTGTACTGCGTTAGTTGTATAAGTTTTGCTTTCACGCATGGTTTACAGCGTGATGTGCTTCATCAGAACTCAGTTCTTCAGCTGTTGAGTTCATGGTAAAGTGAGTTTGATGGATGCTGGTTTTTTAATGGGCTGGTCCTCGGAGGCTGAACAAAATTAAAAGTATTTCTTGCTTGTTTTATTCTCTGGACATATGAACTAGACTTGGAAAACCAATTAGCCTACTTTAAGTATAAAAACGTTAGGTTGCGTTGTTGGCGCACACAGCGGTTTGGATGCGTTGCTCACACAGCTAATGTGTGGGTAGCAGTTTCTCTTCCGGAAGTTGGAGCTGTACCTGGAGGAATATGACATTAACTGGGATAGCAGGGGGAAGAGCTGAAGGTACCTGTGGCTACTCGGGCGTTCTGGGGTTTTTTTGGTTTTGGGGGGAGGGGAGTTGGGTTTGGAACATCCCTTTCATATCGGTGAAAATAGCATAAATTTGAGGATAGAAGAATTTAAACTTAAAAATATGAATTAACTGTATAATAAAGGCACTTCAGAAAAGCTAAGGTGGCTATGGTGTTTCCATTCCACATGACGTTTGCATAAAGTACAAGTTGTGCGACCTTCTGAGGTCATGTGAAAGTATGACCTCCTCTTTTTACTTCCTTAATTTGTTTATAAGTAAGCAGTTGAAGGATCTCGGCCTCAATAGATCAGTTCATGCTGTCTGATTTGTTTTTTTATTATTTTTTCTCAGATCATGGTTTTGTTTAGCGAAGGATTTGATAGCCTATAAAATTTGGAGTTATACACAATGAATCATATTTCTGTTGATGAAGGCAGTGTGTTTTATACCAAGAAACAATCTAGTTTGTCTGTTGCTTTACAACAAAGTATTTCACTGCTTTTATAGATTCTTCTCTGTACCCTTATGATTTGTAAAACACGTTTTCGTACACTGGGCGAAGAACAAAGACCTTTGACTGCTAAATTCCCCTACCTTCCAGTTCCCTCACCGCTTCTCCTTCTGTCCTGCCAGGTCAGCACAAGCGTTACACTGCATTTCTGACACTAAGCTGGAAAAAAAGAAAACNCTTTTAAAAGACTTGTCTTTCACAGTGGAAATAATAGAGCAGCTTAGATGGACTTCTGTCAGCTCTTTGCCCTTTCCTCTTGAAATATTCATAGAGCTCTCCTTGCAGATACGTAGTAGTATCAGTTGGAAACCCTGTGGTAAAGAGACTGATGCTGGATCTGGTTGTTTTCACTATACTCAGCAGCATAATCTTCTTTCAGATCCTCATTATCTTTTTCAACAAAATGTTCGTTCCTTTCTCTGCTATTGTACTGTTTAAGAACCTAAACTACGTCTTTGTGAACGTTTCAGTGCAATGACATGCTAACCTTTTCATGGGGATTCAAAATACTCATAACCTTTCTGGATAGTCCTCTTAAGAGAAGTGTCTTAGATCCTACTCATTGCTAGCTTTCAGAAATTTTGTCTGTTAAATTTGTTTTTCCCTTGTACAGAAAACACACTGTGCAAGCTGCTCCTATGCACACAAAAAAACACTTTGAAATGTGCCTTGTTTGAAAACTGACAGTCTCTTTTCCAGTAGGCTTTCTTCCATGCTGATATCTTTAGCAATTAAAGTTTTGGATTGATAACTGTAAGGAATGTTTCTGTATTGCTACCAGTTGCAAGGTAATGTAATGGGTCTGCTTCTGTAAGGCAAATAATTTGGATTTTTCAAATCCAAGAGTCCTGTTTTGGAAGAACCACGAGGAAGGGCAAATCTTGTCTTCACTTTAGTACATTTGAAAGTGTGTACCAAGGGGAGGGAAATGTGAAACCTCAAGTTCATATGTCTATTGAAAAGTGATGGAAAGTAGATTTTATTCTTTGCAGTATTAGATGTCCCTCCTGTATTGCGTTTTTAATACGAGCTAATATCTGTAGGTGGGATAAGTGATGAGTAATGTAAGCCTGTTCTTGCTAAGTGTGTTTAACTTGCTGCAGTTAGGGTTGGGGTTTTTTTGCATTTCCCACCCCCCCCACCCCAACTTGTTCTCTGCGTGTTGAAGAAAATATTTTTTCACTTAAAAACAAGCAAAAATTTGCAGTAACGGAAGGAAGACCTGTGGTGGTTCTCCCTATGCAACTGTATTTCTTCTGCCAAGTTGTGAGAGAACCTTTCATATAAGAATGCACCTCTGGGCAGTTGTAATCTGCTCTTTACTGTAGCCTGTGTGAAGTTTGAAGGGTTTATATGTGATGGAGAACATACTGCTCTGTAAATAAATCTCTGAGAACAATTGACTTTAGGTAATCTAGTTCTAATGCTTTTTAATCCAGCATCTTTTCATTTTATTTTAGAACAGGTTCCTAGCTAACATGTTTCAGGGTAATATCCAGAAAAAATTTGCTCACTGAGTTGAACACTGGTTTAAAAGGAATTTAAGAAATCCTAAGAATGAAAACATCCCTGTTATGTGGTACTTACGTCATCTGTCTTTACACACTGTATGGATGTGTGCTATACATTGGGCACAAACATTGTGTTCCCACAGAGACAGATTTTAAACCTGATTGACTTTCCCAGCTAGATGTGTTTGCCTATATGAATTAAAAACATGCTGCTTCTTGTAGCATTTTCCCTACTGTTTATGGATTTAAGTACAGACCGTATCTTTATCTGCAGCTGTTAAAGCAGGTCTGTAGATTTTGAGTTGGGACATTAATCTTTTTTGCTTATAGTAACTTCATAAAAATAACCCGATCTTTCGGTTTTGGGGAACTGATGCTATTCTCAGTTGAAAAAGAGTTTCATGAACTAACACAACATTTAGATTTATATTTTTCCAGTGTTCCTCTAATTCCACAACTAAGCTGAAATGAAATAGGGAGAAGTGAAGCAGCACAACTACTGAAAGTATGTGTGTGTTTGCTTCTTTATACAATCTAACAAATAAGGTTTGAAGGAAGATATCTATATCCCAGATCTGTTTAAATGTCACATCGTGCCACCTAACTTCGTCTTCCTGTGTTGCCAGTGATGAGAGGAAGAGGAGCACTGACAAAGGGGTTTGAATCTTGTTTAGACTGAGTTGTCTGAGGATGCCTGAGGTTTACTGCTGGCCTGGGGAGGGCAGGAGGACAGGAAGAATCAGCTGCTGGAGATAAGTGCCTGAATCTTGATGGAAGTCTCCTGCGTTTTGTTGCTTTAATGTTCATTTTACATACAACACTTTCTGATAGAGTGTGTCTAGCATATTTGGTGTTAGTTGAAACCGCAGTAATGTACAGTAGTATTGATTAATTCCGAATGTTGGGTAATGAGAAATAAGGCTTAGATACATTGGCTTTATTGGAACTGGAGAACACTGTTTTCCTCAACTCGTATATGTCCAAGTGAAAAACAGTGCTCTGAAACTTCTGCTTTGGGTAATGGACCTTCTGGCTGTAACAGCATTAGATTCAAAATTGAAAACATTGATTTCTTGGAGGCTTTACGAAGTAAACATTTTCTTGCTGTATTTTGTTTGCTGATATCTTAGTCCAAAAATAAAAGTAAGCTTATTAAGGCAATTTAAGCACATACTGACTTCAGCCTGGACAGTGACTTTCTTCCTAGAGGGGATTTGGGTTGTAGGAATGCTGCTTTAACAGGCAGATTCTCCTTGTCTACAGCAGCCCTTATAGAGATAAGTTCTCATATGAAGAAAGACTGTAAATCCATTTTCTGTTGTTCATAAGCCAATGAAAAGGCAAAGTTATAACAGAAGAGGACAGCTTTTCCTACTGGACGCCAACATTTTGCTGTAATGAGAAGTCTAAATCTGGTCCTTACTGTGGTATTTTTGGTATCTGCTTGAGGAATTCCCTTGTGGTAGAAGAGTTAAATGTTCTTGGAAAGATTAGATGCTAACAGCTAATGACTTGAATCCATCTCCTTGCCATCGCAAGGCTTTTACTGTAGGGCATTTCAGTAACATTGTTGTTTCTGTCATGGAGATCTTGATCATGCCATTTCTGATTATTTTGTTTTCTTTATGCTTGAAGTGATGGGTTGCTTAACTCAGCTTTGCTTTCAGAATTATCCACAGTTGAGAGGTTATCCTTTGCTTTGCTAACGTTCATCTTAAATTAAAGGGAACATTCTGCTCTACAAGCAGTTTCTTCTTTTGAATTTACAAGTCTCACATATTTCTTTAGAGATACTCTTTGTTTGTAGCCTCCAAGTTTTTTAGGTCTTATGTAAGAGCTAAACATACTATTTCAGGTTTTGCCTTAGAAGATACGCGGAGAAGGAGCTATTTATACCTGCTTTTATGTATTGTAATTACATTGTTCTGTTTGCTGCTGTATCTTTGTTAGACTGTTCCTATTGTTCTACAAAAAGGTAATCAGCAAGGATGTGATCTGTGTATGAGGAAAGCAGATATCGTTCCTTATTTACTGTAAGCAAATAAGAAGATAGCCTCTTTTGAGAGTAAATGTTTTAGAAACCTAGTTAGTGCCTAGAGATAAAAGAAGGATAAGCCTTTATGAATTCTTGACCTCTCAAAACTTAATGTCAACTCCTACTCTCAGCTTTTCCAGTACTACTGATTTCTGTTTTCTCTCTTCTTTTGAGTGTTTCAACTTAACCTGAGGTACGTTCTTAAATGCTTCTGATCTTAGAAAAAGGTTTAAACAAAGAGCTGGAATAACAGAGTTGAATCTGACCGTATTAACCAGCAATGTTGGGGTTTTTTTCTTTATAGTAAAATGTCAATGTGTATTTTAAGTGTATTGGTGAATTATATTTATAGCATTACTTTAACATTGGTCTTATTTTATGATACTGAAATTTGTTTGTGAAATTCCTTCATAATGAGTATCAAAGTACAAATATAAGGAAAGACATGGGAGCAAGAAAGTTAACTAGCGTTTTCAGCAGGATATTTTTGTTTTGTTTTTAAAAAAGTTTGCAGAAAATGGCGTCTGAAAGAGAACACTATTTTTAATTTTTTTTTTTGGAAAATGGGCAACTGCGTGTCATGAGTAATTGACAGAATTCCATCATCAGTCTAATATTATAAACTGTTGTGATTCAGAAAAACTTGCTGACACTTGTCAACATACATCTGTGATTGTGGCTAAAATAATCCAGTCTAAAACACAAACGCTTAAACTCTTTCAGATTCTTCACTTGAAGGTGTAAGGTGTGCTGCCAGAAACCTGGGTTGTTGCATGTTACAAATTATGGAAATAGCTGTTCTGTTATGTGCAAGTAAAAACTGTTATAATTTCCCTCAAAGCACAATCCTCACTATATAATGTGCTGAAAAATCAGTGTGTTTCATCTCTTTAAAATTTGCATGTTTCAAGAATGTTTAAATGAACAGATAAGTGCAAAAGTACATGTTAACTTCATCGCTAGCTTTTAAATTTGGGAGCCAATTCCCTCAAAAATATGGGGAAGACAAATAATCTGCATTTCAGCAATAGATTTGTTCAAATTCTACTTTGTGACTTAAAATCACGTTTTGGGTTAATCACTTGAAATATCAGGTTTACAAAATTATATAGCTTAATGTCATGACCAAAAATATGTCTGAGGTGAGTATAAAGTACTAGAAAAGATGAAACCACAGTTCTCGCTCGTAGCCCCTATTTGAGATGCCAGACAAAGCAGGGATGACCTACAGGGATTAGTGAACAAAGTTGTTGTTCTGTCAGACCTGTGGGTTTTCACTATCTTCGTGTTCCATTGGACAATAGCGAATTTGGTTCAATAGTTTGTGGTTGGCAGGTGGAACATTTTTGAAAGTCAAGAGAGGGGATCATAATTAAATTCTTTCTGAAGAAAACTACATTAAGGCTAAAAATTCCCATGCTGCTTTTTATATTGCAAGGAGAATTGGGATTATGCCCCATTTAAAAAAAAAAATTACCACTAATTAGTCAAGGGGAGGTGGAATACTGGTTTTTTCTTCTGTTTCACTTTGAGTATGATATTCTTTTGAGTTCTGTAAACCACAAATAAATTGTGTTAACATAACAACCTTATACTCGTATATCATACAGAATCATACGTTTTGGAGGTCTTTAATTTGGGTTTTAAAATGTAGCTGTAACATCATTGGAAATAGGTGACTTATTTTTAAAAAAAATATATATACAAGTCCATGCAATTGATTATGCAGTTGGTTCTTATGGGTTAAACTGATTAAACATGTAGTAGACTATCAAACCTATGATCAGATTTTTAAATGCACAATTAATGCTGCTTGCAGATCCTGTTTAGGCAACTGTTATTGAAACATATCGGGAGCAGAGTCTTGTGCTACTGAGCTACTGCTGTGTAAATGATCCCTGTGATGCTTTAAAAATGCTTTGAAATGAAAAATTGAAGGAAACTTTTGTATGGCAGAAATTGCAGGAGAGGAAGTTTTTAGATGGTCAGAGATCTTCCTATGTGTTTGACTGGGTTTTGGCAGTTTTTCTTCACCCCTGTGCAGCCTCTTCACATTATCTTTGTCCTATGCTTGCCCCTACTGTTCTTCTTCCTTGTCTCCCTTTTTTCATGTTAACTGAAAAGAAAAGGAGTCTTGTAGATAAATTCCCTTTGATTGCAATGCTTGCTGCTCTCATGTGATTCAGTTTGTTTTCTGAATGCTGCATCTTGGGGTTGTTGGGGGTTTTTTTGATCATCCTCGCCCCTAAGGTTTTTCTCAACTCTATTATGATTTATTTTTAGCTGAGGCTAAGATAAGGATACAGTAAATGGTCAATAAAAGAATATGAGTAGAGTTGTTATGATGGATAATACATAGAAGTATGTCTGTCCAGTGCAGGTTAAGAATTTTTGTTGACATCTCTTGCATGAGAGCTTCTGATGTCAAGTGATGGAGCAGAGCTGAATGTGATATTGCAAATAACTCAAGTGAAAACAAACTTATACAAGCCTGTAAGTCTGAGAAGGTTTGAAAATAAAACAAAATGTGCGTGCTTTTGATGAAACATGCAGACAAGTTTTCTTTTTAATGGGAAAGCGCAGAAGTTTTTTTTGAGGTTTCTGATTCATAGTGTTAGGATATTTTTGAGATACAGTAAAAAAAAAAAGCTTAAGTTGGACTTCGTTGTTTAGTCTGAGTCCTGATGACTACAATTTTGTTATTTTGAAGTAATATTGACTTATATCATGCATAAACTAGGAGGCTCATCAGCATCTTCCTGTGTCTATTTCCTATCTATAAAGCTATGGTAATCTAGGTAGGCCACTGAGCTGGCGGTGCTTCTTAGCCAAGCAAAAGAGTTGCAGTTGATCAAAGTACTTTCCAAGATTTTAGAAAGCTTTAGGCTGTAGGAGTACAATGTGGATTTATTACCAAACCAGCAAAACTATAATGTCATTCTCTGTGTACGGGGCTGTAAGTTTATGTATTTGCCTGTGGGAAACAAATCTGAGGTTGCTTCTGTGTTCAACTTCTTCCTCCTCATGACTTTTCGTCAATAAAAACAAAGTATATGGGAGAGGGGAGATTGGTCTGCCTAGATTTAGTCTCCTTTTTACTTCAGTATAATTGTCTGCATGACTTGATTATTCTAAAACTGTTTCAAAAGAAGGAAAATCTGATCTGTATCCATTTGGAGTTGGTTTATATATAGTATGATACTTCTGTATGAAACTTGATCTTTATTACTCATACTGAATGGAAAGCTTCAAGACTGGGTCCCGTGGACTTCAGAAATCTTGGTTTCAAAATCAAATGTGTTAACTTCCTAGCTTTAACTTGTGTCAGCGCACAAGCGTTTGACTTTCTTAAGCATGTAATGTTTTATAGACTACCTGTTTGAGAGTAATTGAAATATTTAGGGAGTTTAATTTGGTTTCTGCTTCAAATTTCTGTGGGTTTAGTTAAATGGCTTTTTCTTTCCAGTGTAAATCAATGTGCTGTAGAACTGTCTTTTTCTATTTTAAAATCTTCTCTTTCTAAATGGCTTTGGAGATGTGTTTTAGAGAGCTTGTACATCTCTGCCTAATGAAGAATAAAACATCTAATCATGTGATAAAATTACTGTTGAGGTTGCAGTGGCTTCAAACACAGTACGCATAGGTGCTTATCCCACCCTCCAGTATTATTCCCCAGAAGCCGATGAGGAGTGTTTTTTGTAGGACTCTTGTTTTCACCTTCCTGCTTTCCAGCCATTTCATTGTTTTTGTGCAAGCTCCTTTTTCTTCTGGGGTGAGGAAGGTTTATATGCAGTTAGTACTGTTCTTGAAACATTGTTGTGAGGGTTTTTTGTTTGTTTCAAGAAATAGTTTCTTGCCTTTTCAGTCTCTTCGGCTTTTGTCACATGGGGTAAGATGATAAATGTAGTGTCAACTGAATTTTCCAAATAGGTGTAACAACTGTTGTTAACTTTCAGGAGGCTTAATAATAAATTTATGCTACTGTCTACTGAGATTCATCTGAAGACTTGTGAACTCAAATTTAGTTACAAGGGGTGATTTGCTTATAACCAAATAAACTCACTCTTTTTATTAGAAAGAGGAAACCAAGAAATCCTTTCACTTTTCCAGGAATTAGACAGAGAGGGGAGGGACTCCCATCTCGATTGATGTAGTTTTCTCTCTCCTTTCTCATAAATGTCGTATGTTAGTAAAGAGCTACAGATTCATGACCCTAGGAATGAAGAGTTCCAGACATGGTGCCATTTGCTGTGGAACCAACTCCCTCTAGCTTTAGATAGTGCTGTCCCCAAGGTAAGGTACGTTGAGATGAGCAAAGCTGATATATACCAATGTCTACCTAAGAGGTCTCTTTTTTTTTTTTCCCCTACAAAAGAACAACCAGCACTTCCACCTACCAGGGCATATCTTTCTGTATAGCATATGGATCTTCCTCTGCAGTAAAACATTCATAAAGCCATTGTAGTCTGGTTATACTGGGTGTTTAATCTTAGTGTTGATGGTTGACCACAGTAGACCTTGGAAATTTGGATATAGAGAAGGAATGTCTGCTCTGATAGTTACACAGAAGAAATGCTGTTATTGTAGTTAGTGGATTGAAAACCACTAAAAGCTTGTGAAGTTAAACAGGTTGGAGTAATCTCAGTGGGAGCTCAGTCACACTCTGCAGACATCTGGGAAAGGATCTCTACATTAATTTATGACATGAAGCAGCAATTGCTAGACCTTGATGTAAAAGGGAGAGTGCTCTTGAAAGATGAGGCCTCTGAGATAAGAGAGTGACGCTCTTCTTGTTAAGCAGCTGGTGCTGAGTAAGCCTATGTGGGAGCTTGTTGACAACTTACTCTTTATTCTAAACAAAATTCTTCTTCAGTTTGCATGTGATGTTACAAATTACTTCATGGTTTCATCTGATAAGCATGATGTTCTTTTATAACTGCAAAACACCCTTTTTAAAAAGAATGTAGGTATGCTAGTCACCTTAAGGATACCGGACTTTCCTGGAAAATACCAAGAGTTGTTTGGCTCAAGTGCTGTGGTGTGTTGTGCTTGAGAAGAACTGCAGAGCTTCATTTGTTGTTGTGATACCCTTTGTGTGCCGCTGTTTAGGTGGATGTGCAAAGTTGTTGCTAAAGATGCTGGAGTTAAGGATCGTGTTTCATCTGTGTTTCAGAGCTAGAATTGTGAAGTCTGTGGTTATTCTGGTGGTTAAAAAGTAAAATATTTGGTAATATCTGCAGGTAATATCTGCAGGTTGTTTCCACTTTTTTTTTTTTCTGTAGATAATGCTTAGTATGTTGTTGCAGTTTATTCATGACAAGTGTCATTTGCAATGGAAAGAGCTTGGTCGTAGCTCTCCCTTTAAGGTATGAACTAGTGAAGTGATGTGTACAATTGTGAATGTATAAATAGTAGTAGTTACTGCCTCATTAATTACAAACAATATTGAAAAAAATCAAGATCACTCTTTAGGAAAGAAAATTCTCCATCCATACCTTCCTTGTTGTTGTAGTGGTTTGCAGTGTTGAGATGCAGTCCTTAATCTGTTTCTGTCTAGGCCATGTGAATACTTTCTTCTTTTTTTTTTCCTTCTGATTTAGTGATTTGCGTTTAAATATTTAATGGATAATCTTGCTCCGTTCTGCTTTTGAGAATAAGCTTTGATGAAGAAGTTTGTTTTGCTCTGGGCTTTGCTGGTGCTCATAATGGCACTTCCCAACTGGCGATTTGTAAGACAAAAGCAGGCTGGCAGCAGCAGCTGGGGAGGCAGCGCACGTTGGCTCGCAGTTATGAAATCCAGAGAACAAGGAGACCTAACAGAAACCCATGAATTGGTAGAAAGAAACTTAAACAATAGTGTGGCAGATCATAGCTAGTGATTGTAACAGCAGTTCCTTCCTCTGCTTTCACTGTTTCGAAGCTTAAGGAAGCGTCTTTCAGAGTCTTCAGAGCTACTGTCTGAAGGTGCCTTAAGTACATGACCGTTGAGGCATAGTCCATCCAGTGGCTTAATCTCTGTTGCACAGCTGAGTGCCCTAACAAGCGTGGGAAAAGATGGACCAAGGTCATTGGCTGTTTTATGAACTGGAAGTTTTGTGAACTGCTGGTGATGGGAAGTAGAGAACCGATGGGTTAAAACTCAGTTACTTGTGTTGGTGTGTTGCACAACAGCTCAAGACAAATGTTTTTTTGTGTTCTGGCATTTATTTCAGCACAGTCTGAGAATTTGATCGCATAGTAGTTTACAAGAGACTTGACCTATCCCCAGTAGATTCTCTGTGACTTCTAAGACAAAATAATTGGTTAGAAAATGGCTTGGGGAATGTTCCTTCCTCATATCTAATATGGAATTGACCTATACACACACTTCTAAAATAAAATGTGAGATGATAAACATAAAATAAGACAACAGAAGTTAGCCAAATTCTAATATACTTTTTTCCCTTTTGTAGAAATACATTAACTTTTGAAGTGGAACTGAACAATGGAACCAGATATTATTCGAATGTACTCTTCATCTCCTCCACCACTAGACAATGGAGCTGATGATGATGACGAAGATGAATTTGGAGGATTTTCTGGTGTAAGTGCTGCTGGTGTAGCTTTTGCTGATTTTGATACACCGGACTACAATAATCCAAAGGAGGAGTTCATACCCACAAATCATTTCATCCCACTTCATGATTATTCTGACAATGTAGCTAGCATTGCAACTTTCACATCTGTTAAAAATGTTAAAGATAAAGACTGTATTGCAGAGCTTCCTGCTCTTCCTAAGGAACTTTCTGATATGTCAGCTACTAGTACCAGCAAAGAAAAATCTAAATTTAGAACTTCAGGTACTGCTTTAGAAGATGTAAACAAAAGAGGGGAACAAAGAGACAACACTAGGAAATCGGAGGGATTTTCTTCAAATGTTGTTAGAACTGGTATAGCAGTTGAGAGCCAGGATGAGCAAATAGATGCTTGTAATGGTGAGAAACTTCCATGTCTAGAGATTCTAACAAATGGATTTGCAGCATCGGACCCTGTAAATCCTCAGGGAACAGAAGATCTAGACAGTATTGGTGACTCAAAGGGACTGAAAACTGTTAGCTTGCATTGTGCTGAGAAAAATTTGAACTCAATGCCTAGCTCAGGTGAAGACTTTGCAGATTTTGCTACATTCTCAAGCAAAAAACCAATCCATTTAGAGGGAAAAGGACCTACAATATGCAGTGTTCTTCATGAAAGAGACTCTCTGAGCATTCCAGAGAACAACAGAATAAACAGAGTAACTTGTGTTGAAGAAGAGGTTTGCATTTCAGAAATTAGTTGTGAACAGGGTCCCTCAGCACTGGAAGATAATGAATTTGCAATTTCTAGTACGTCTCGAACAACTGGAAGTTCAATATGCACTACTGAAAATGGAGAACACAGTGGGAGGAGAAGACAACGTGGCGCAGAGTATGGCAAAGATTTTACTAGGCCTGATGACTCTTCAGGAACAGAGAACACCAAGGTCGATAAGATCCAAAGCCTAAGCAGTGATCTTACAGGAGAAAAATCAGGTGATTCTGAAGATCTTAAAAATGGTGGTAGTAGTACTGAGGTTGTAGCTTGCAGTGACACACACGATGATAATTTTGCTGATATTGGTTCAGTCAGCAGTGCATCTTCCACCATCGTTAATGCTCAAGAATCAATGAATGCTCTAGGTTTAGAAGGAACTTCTGAACAGCCCACACATATTGGCAAACCTAACGATGAATTTGGTGAATTCAGGGACACAAGTACTGTTTCTCAGCAGCCAGCAAGGTTGGATCAAGCTGAACTAAATCAGACTGCTGACACTTCAGAATGTGATACTACCAGTAAAACTTCAGGCTTAGACTTCCAGCATACTACTGAGGTAGAAAATGGTGATGATAGTGAATTTGGAGACTTTGATTCAGTGCCAAAACCTCAAGATGAGAGTGTTGCTTTTCAGGACTCTGATGACTTTGCGGACTTCAGTTCAGCAGGTTGTGACCAGGCTACAGACTGGAATGCTTTTGAAGATGAACAGAAAGACAGCTGTTCTTGGGCTGCCTTTGGAGATGAGCAAGGTGGTGAATCTCATCACAGAAAGGAGACATGGCAGTCACATAGGACAGATGCGTCTGCCAGTCTTGATGGTCCAGTGTTACACAAGACTGACAGTTTTGCTTTAGCATCTTCCCAAGGAACTACCAGTATGCAATCTCAAGAGCCAGCACCTTCAGTTCAGGTAAGGGTGTTCTTGATTTTGTTCAGTCTTATTCTGCTCTTGTGCATACAGCTCTTTCTGGTTCCTGCTTCTGCATACAACAAATGTTTGAATAGTCCTTGTTTGTCTTGTGGGAGAGATTTAATTTGGTGGGTGAGACAGGCTGGTATGAAATAGTATGCTGCGTTTGCATCTTGTGTCTTTTGCTCTGCTGCTTCTTGCAGAAAAATGAGTGGGGTATGCTGGAACTTGTATGCACTTGTTTTGACAATTATGTGTGGTCCTTTACATAAACTGATCAAAAGAATAAGCCATCGTAAGCATTTCAGAGTTTGTGATAGTTCTTCCTTTGCTTCATAGTTTACTGCCTTTTAGGAGGGCATTCTGATGTTATCTTTTCATAAAAAAGTAACGTGACTAGAAGCTGAGATTACTGGTTCCCAAAATTTTTCATCACCATTCTCTATCGTGTTTTCAGAATTTGATTTAGAATGATGACTTCATTTGTAAATAGCTGCAATTATTTGCTTAGAGCAGAGAGCATGATAAAATACGACCTAAAGAGTTCTGTCCCTGGTATTCCAGCTTCTGGGAATTTAATTTTTAAAAAGTTACTTAAGAATAAGTCTCTGATGTACGTTAATTGTGGGGAGATCCATGTTATAGTGACATCACAAATACAGGACTGATGATCTCTTAAAGCTGCTGCTGTTTCTCATTATGAATTTTTGGGAGGGTGAAGTAGATGGGTTTATTTCTTACCCCACCCGGTAGGTTTTCTGCCCTAGTTGCTAAGTATGTGTTAACTACTAACTAATTCCTTCCTAGGTCTTTCACCAGTCATCTTTTGAGATCTGTGCCTGTTTACACATAGATAATTTTTTCATATTACTTTGACAAAATTCAGAATAACAATTTGAGTTTAAAATTCTCTTCAATACTTCCTTTTAATCATCTCATCCCATGTGAGTAGTTCGAGTGTGCTCACTCTTTTTGAAGTGTGCATCAACACCAGCAATAACGGGTGTTTAGTGGTAATGTGTGTCTAAAAGGTTTGGGTCTGCTCTGGCAATAAAAGGAAATAAGTCCCTTCTTCCAGGATCTTGCATAGGCTTGGTGACAACCTTGCCTCTGTTTCCTACTAGTGACAGATGAAATGGCTTTTCAGAAGAAGGTTGTGCCAGCCAGAGCTTTGCAAGCATCAGCAAATGGAATGGAGCTTTTGGGGCTTAGCGTTGATTTCTTGTCACATTAAAAGATGTGAGCCTCAGCTCCTGGTGCTTCCTTCTTGCTTGTTTTGTCCAGTGACTAACACACCAAATTTCAAAGTGGCTTCAAGAGCCAAAAAAAGGCTTGCAAGTGAATCTGCAGGTGGATTTTTGTGCCTATGCAAAACAGTGCTCATCATCACCTGAATGTATAGATCCATTTATCAAGTTGAAAGCACAAATCTATTGGTACCTCTTCTGTTGGTTATTCGCCTATAAAATTGGAGAGTACTAAGGTCATTAGTTTAGTTAATCTAAATTTTTCCTTTTGCCACTTGGAAGACTGTCCAGAATCTGACAAAGAAATGGGGTGGGAAGATCATACTAGTAAATTATCCATTTTTCTAGTTAATCATGCTATTAAGGGATAGTCTGAAGGTTGCAAACATTTATTTTTACTTTAAATTTTCCATAATTTTATGGTAGAATTTCAATAGAAAACAATTCTGAACGTAGATGTTTATAAAAGCAGAACCTTCAGAGGTTCTGTTATTTCCTCCCCCCTCTCCCAAGTCTGCCTTAACAAAACAGAAAAGCCAAGTTACAATGGCAGTTCTTTGGTGATCTGTGATGAAGTCATACAGTAGTTTGGTTAGATTGTAAAGCAGGTTTTAAGACCTAATTTTTTTTTTCATTCCTTCTCTTAGTATTACAGCTGGTTGTGACTGTGTGGATATAAAGTGATGTTCTGCCTCCCCTGCCAGTAAGGAAGTACAACCCAGAGAATGTTTTACACAAGCTGTAGAGGAAGTTGAGCTGGATGTTTTCCCTGTTGCAATAGTTTCCTTAGCTTTGCAATGACTGACTGTTGCTACTTTTTTTTTAATTAACTCTTAAAACAATAGTTACACATTTTCAAAACTTAGTTTGTATTTTGTAACTTTTAAGTTTTGGAAGGCTCTCTTGAAACCTTTTTATGTTAAAAAAAAAAGCTTTGTTTTGATCTTCAGTAGTAATTCTGTTTTTAATCTGTTGAGCCACAGTTTAAGTTACAATTAGAAATGCTGAGATTAGTTGAGTCAATGTGAGCCAGCAGACAGTCCCAGTGCTTTGAGTGCAGAGTCTTAGTAAAATTAAACTCAGATTTTGATTGGCTTCCTTTCTTTCGTTTAAGAGGATGTCACTGAGGTCAAACCACAAAATACAGCATTTTAAAGTATTTGCTGATCTTCAGTTGCCCATGTATTGAAGTTGAGTTTTGGAGCTGTTTGAGGCAAAAGCAGAAACACTTGCACGTAAAATAAATCTAGGGAGAGGTAAGCGAACAAAGTTTTTTATTACCCTAACCAAAGAAGGATAGGGAGGAGTAGATTGCTTGTATCAATGTATAGCTGGCAGATCTAAAAAGCCCTTGCTGTAGCAACTTAAAGGGAGCAGGCTGAGCAAGGGAGGAATACTGCATGTGTTAGACACTTGAGACAGATATGAAAATCGAGACATTGGCTTAGGCTAAAGGTAGACTGGGATCATTTACAAGACACTGCATACACTTGATCTGTATTATTGAGGCTAGGAAAGTCACAGTAATGTGGTAGTGAAATAATTTTGAATGATGTGTAAACAGAAAGATCTTAATGTAATTCTTTCCCTTTCAGTTTTCTGGTTCTGTGTACTTGGCCAGCAGCATTAATGTTTAAATGTGGAAATGATGTATACAGCAATTTTCATCCATACGGAATGCAGTGTGAAAGGGAAGTTATTTACCAGTAGCTCAAGTTTCCCTGTCAATGGTCTCTGTTTTTCCTTTCTGTTTCCTTAGTTTGTGTATTCCAGATGCAGCAAAATTTTGTGCTTTCTGCGTATGGTCTTGATCATAAGGTATATGTCAGGCAAACTGTTTTAAAGATTGGGGATTTAGTGTAATGCTTAATTAAAAATTAGACTTTGCTTGAATTCAACTAATTAATCCAGTTATTCTTATGAAATATAGAAAGTAAAAGAAGAAAGCAAGGGGGAAAAGGTCACAAAAATTACCTATATAGTGACATGGAGTGGCAAAAAGATCATTTTGTGTTTTCTCCTTTGCCCTTGGTCTTAGGCTTTCTGAATCCTGCACACAATCTAAAACGTAGGATTTGTAACATACTGACCTCTTCTATTCAGCAGGGTTGCATGGAAGGGAGAAGAAACAGGGCATGGTATATAGTATTCAGTTAGAATTACTGGAAGAATTTGTACTCCCTTAGAAAAAAGTTCCAGTTTCAAAGACTGATGGACACAGATACACAAACTTATTTGAGCCCATATTAATGCTACCATATACCTCAACCATTTAATGTCTTTCTTCATCTGAAAGGTATGTAATACTTGATTTTGTATAGCTGCAGGTTTGTATTTGAGATGTGCCTTCGTGTTCATTAAAACTGGTTTAGGATGTAGTAGTGGATGAATTGGTTGATCTAACAAATTCTGAGTGAACGTGTGCTGTGCCATATGCCTTTATGTGATCACATAACATGCTACTAAGTTATGTTCATAAGGAATATAGGGCTGATAGCACAGCTTTTTCCATGAGATAGTGTTGAACATTAGTCAGTTGAGTGGCTTACTCTGCTGTATTGTGCCTTAAGAATATATATATACAATATATAATACAAGAATATGTATATAGACTTAGGCAGTGAAGCACAGGAGCAGTTATTGCCTATGGTAATCATGTGGGTGGGTAATCGGGCTGTGCGTAGCTGTGTTCTAAGGAGTATAGGCATCTCTGGAGGAGGAGATGAATAATGGCTTGGCTGAAAGGCCAAAACTCTTACCTGGTTTAGCTGAGAGTTAGCAGATCCTGGAAGGGGAGGAAGGGAAACCTGAACAGTCCTCCAAGTGCGTTTTAAGATCCTCTGCTTATGAGAGAGTCTGTGCTTACAGGCTCTGCCTCTTCAGATTAATCAGTGTGGGTGATGTACAGTTGCTAAGACACAAGTATGCATCAAGACAAAGAAAACCCTGGATCACCGTGGCTTAGAGAGTACTTCGTCTTGGGCAATGAATTAAGTCATCCTCTTGGAAAAAAGTTAATTCTGACAGTAAAGACTTGAGCCTCCTATTTCACTAAAATAAATTAAGATAGTGTTCGCTGAATTAAGTTCAGACAGTTGGGTAACAACTTGCAACGTGAATGTATCTGTCTGGAAAGGGTTGGGTTTTTTTTACAGTCCATAGCACAGTTTTTAAGTATGTGCTGCTGAACAACAGTAGAAAACAGACCATTAAAAGTAGCTCATAATTGCTGTATTTCAGAACAGGCTGGCTAAGGGGATCTTACAAAAGAAAATAGTTTGGGAGGGGGTTGTTTTAGCATTTGTATTTATATATCACAGAACAAAATTATTTTCCATTTTGTATGCGTAAGTTTCATCTACTGTACTTCCTCTCAGAGCATGACTGAAAAGTTAGTACGATGACACTAGATAATAATAATATGACCAACTGAAATTGGAAATAAGTTTTATGTAGTCTAGATAAATAACTGTTAAACTTCACTTTGCCTGAATGGAAGATGCAAGATTCGATATGTTCCTCAACTGAGGGAGGATAAACGTGCAAGCCTTTCAGCAAGAAGGATGGCAACTTCACATTTCTATGGTGGACTTCCCTGTGGTTTGTAACTCTCATCTCAAGCAGTGAAAAGACCATATAAGTCTTACTCTTCTTTCTCAAGCCACTAGATTTTCAGATTTGCTTTGCAGCAGAGCTCAAGATCTTTATAGTTACTATTTAAAAATGGGTGTTTTGGGGGATACTAGAACTACCACTGCCCTCTTATAACTCTAAAGTATTGTAGAATTTTTTACTCTTCATTTCTCATTGGTGAGGATTTTGAGCTCTTGTGGCATCATACTTGATTGCATAACTACGTAGCATCCTCTTGCTGGCTTATAAATCTCGGTTTGGGACCAGTGATTCCATTATAAATTATCTGTGAGAATAAAAAAAGAAACAATTCACTTTTTCACCTCTAAGAAATTTGTCACTGTCTTAAATGCAACTGCTTTTTTTGGGGGGGAGGGAGGAAGGGAGAAGAGCCATCGTATTTGGATCTTGAGAAGTTTAACTAGTGTTCTTCTTAACCTTTGCTTCTCCTCTTTACTCAGGAGTTTTTCTGCCTGCAGCTCTTCCCCCGCCTTCCTTCTGGGAAGGTGCTCTGTTTGCTAAACAGAGCCTGCATATCAAAGAAAGAAAGAAATCGTTGCCATGTGAAAGGCAAACTGATTCGTGGTTTAAGCAGTCCATAAACCTTTCCAAATAAAAAAATGCCCATATTTAAGTAGGAACTTAGTGGTTTGTGGATGTACACTTAGTTAACTGTTCAGATTTGTTTCTTCATTCTTGAGCCCAAAAGATTTTGAGACCCACTGAAGTTGATCAGTATGTTCCCCATGGAGAGTTGCATCCATGAAAATCAGTTTCTCAGCTCCCCTATGTTAACTGCATGGTCATGTAGTTTAGCTCTTAAAGAAAAAGAAAACAAACAAACCAAAAAGCCAACCAAACAAAAACCCAAAACAAAGCCCCACCTGTGGTGAAGGTAGAGGAGCATATGATGACTTCGCTCCACACAGACAAAGGTGGTGCTGGAAAATGTGGTTTGGTTGTTAAAAACTCCAGCAAAGGGAGTTTCTCATTTAACCTCTGCTTTGTTTTGTTAAAATGGTCATAAATGCCTGTGTTAGGCACTCTCCAGAGCAGTGGGTTAATGATTTTAAATAAATAAAATCTGATTAATCCGTTTCTTTTCTTGGCTTCTGGCCACGGAGCTTTGTTCTGCTGTTTTTTGAGAGCTTTCACTCGGCTTCTGAATTCTAACTAGAAGCTGATCATACCCATATGGACTTTATGCCTTTCCTAAATTATACATTTAGCATCTTGGATCCTTCATATACTCATTTCTGTCTCCTTTCTTGTGTCTTTCTATCAGATAAGGCTTGAGTATCTAAATATTCTCAATAATTTAGCTATTACACTGGTTTTGTGTATTCCTAGAGCTCCCAGTTTTGTGTTCAATAGATGCAGGCAGCCCAGAGCTTGAGTGCTGCTTCCTTCATAGCCTCTTTTCCTGGCAGCAGGAAAAAGAGGGCTGAAGGTGACCTCTGCTTCTGATTCTTTCCCTTCTTAAAGCACTTCTGAAGGCTGACAGAGCAGAGGTGCTGCAGGCTGTAAGCAAGAGTGGGATGGGGGAAATGCATTGAGGAATGGGGCTGTCCCCTCTGATGGACAGTACGGAGGAAGGAAAGACACAGTGCTGCTTCACTCTTGAGCTTCCAGCATGCAGGGAAGTTCACTGGATGAGTTTTTGTGTCTGCTCCACAGCTCATGTGCGATTTGGACCGCGGAGAGAAGCAAGAAGTCTTTTTTTTCCCCACCTTTGCACGCAGCGTTCCCTGAAACTTCACCCAGAGAAGCTTTACAGCAGCCATATGGTGAAAACTTCAATTCGTATCAACTATTTCTGTAGTGTGGCCCAAGTACATTGTCTTTATGGCAAGTTTCATAGCTCTGAAGAGAGGCAATGACCCATCCCTGTTGAGTTCATGTGGAGGTGGCTGGGGAGGATTTAGTGCGCTGGATGGGCAGTGTAGATTTGCTGTGTTGAAGGAGTTCATAGGTTCTGTAATCTTGTGGTGGAAAATTAGAGAAAAATTCTGTAAAGCAAGTACTTTGGCCTTTCAGCTCTGAGGGCTGGAGCTTGCCCCTGTTTAGCAGCCAAGGAAATAAGTTTTAATCCTGTGGTTAACATTCTCACTTGAAAGTCTGTTACATCTGTGATATTTTTGTTTTCAGGTGATGATTGCCATGTATCTTAAGTGTTTATCCAAAACTTCTATGCTTTCCAGGAAACTACAGGGCTTTGAGTTTGTCACTGTTTGGAGAATCATGGTTAATTTTTAGAATGGCAGCTGTAGCCTTCTTACGCATCTTCAGTATGTGCCTTTGAGAATGACTTCTCAAATGGCAGTGCAGAACACTCAGGTATGAAATATTTTTTAGTAACGTGAAAAGTGGAGAAAAGTTCTTGGGGTTTTTGTGCCTTTTTTTCCCCAGGATTTTTCATCTTGAGAGACACGACACTACTGTGTATGACAGAAGTAATATTTTCTAACAGTCCATTTTGTGCAAACAGTAGATTGAGGTTTGTAGAAGATGGACACTTCTGCTAATTTCACAATCTTGGTAATGCACTTTATACCTGGGAGCTGTGACCACAGGATTTCATTACCAATTAGAAGACAAGTTCAGCTGCTTTCTTTAGGGACATTGGCACTTGTCAGGGAGATGTGTGTTTGTACGCTTATCCCTGTGTTCATTTGCACACACAGAATTAATTACTCTGGTTTGCTATGGAAACCGTTCTTCCCTATCATATACAAATAAGGGCTAAGCATTTCTGGAAACTTAGAAAAGATGAAAGGAAATGTAAAGAATGCTATAATTAAACTGTTCCTGAAGTTTTGGCACAATTCTCAAGCTCAAATTTGAAATTGGGTGCTGACTGAGATGCTGCTTGGTTCTTAGAGACTTTCTGTTAATTCTTTCATTACCTAAGCGAGCTTATTCTTAGTCATAGCATGTTCTCAAATGTTGATCCTTTTCAAGAAATGTGATGCCTTGCTGTTTTCCTGGTAGGAAGTCTTTTGCCTGCCTGGGATATGTGTTCCTGCTGTATTAAGAAATGAAGTAAGCCTCACCTGTTCATGTCAGATAAGAGCAAGTGGTATATTGTAGGCAAAGTTAAGTTTTAAAACTTCAGCATACAAAAGCATGCCCACTTAAGTGTTAGGCTAGAATCTGGAATACTGTTCAGTTTTCCTTCCTAAAAATGTAAACTAGTGTCTTGGTTCTGGTCAACAAACACAAAACAGCCTACAAGTAATGTAACAAGTAATGTAAGTATTATACCTCACTGTATGGCCAAAATGATTGGGCATTAAGAGATGATTAAAAGGAAAGTGGTATAATGTAGGATGTGATTCGTTATGGTTAAAATATACTAGTAAGGTAATGAAGAGGAAAAGGGGGGGGGTGGGAAGTGAGTCAGGTATGCTGTGTAATTCACATCCTTTGCTAGTATAATAATTACGGCATTTTGATGCTGTGCTTCGCAAATAACCCGGTGCGCTGTACCTGTCAGGCATTTCTTTCACAGGTAGCAAAACTGAAGAGCTGATGTTCTAAGCAAGTTAATTTTCCTGCTTTTTGTGGCTAGCAGCTGAATGAGGAGAATAGACTGAACAGACTGGTTTCCAGTTCCCAACTCATCATCCTTACTCCAATACAGAATTGAGATTTTTTTTGATAACATTATGTTTGCCTCTCTGTTATGTTTCCTGTACTATGTTTGCTGATGTGCATGGTCAGTGGTTTGCTTAATTAAGACGAGGCTAATTTTCAGATAAAAATTCAAATGAGAAATGTTGTAGATAACTATTATAATTATGAAGCAGATACTTCGGTGCCTGAGGGTTTGTCCTAACTGTATCGGTCGGTCTAATCAAAATACGTAACTTCCACTTACCAGCGTTGCTTCTCTGAACCTTAAATCATTTCGATTGTCACACAAGAACTTCCATCTGAGGTTTATGTTTGTGACTTCAGCATTGCTGCTGGAATATGCTGCATCTCCACAGGAGGGCTCTGCTGGCATACCTATAGTAGCATACACTGTGCGATGCTGTAGAAAAGCTGGATGCTGCCCTGCATGCAGTGCAGCAGAGCATCGGGAAGGTGGCTCTTGAGGAACTCCATATTAGAAAGATAGAAGTGCTCCTTTTGTGCCAGGCTTGCATCTCCTTCCTGTAGCAAGAAGAGATTTGCGTGCTGCTGCTAAAAACAAGTACTTTTGAAAAAAAAAAAAGTTTTAATTTTATTTTTATGAGCATACCGTGCAATTGGTACTTTTTAATAAATGTTAAGAGATTGCCGGTACCTGTTTCTAATGGATTGAACTGGGGGTAAAAAATATGTTCCATGTCAGTGATATGTCTGAGACAGTTCATAGAGCTATAATAAAGTTGAAAATCTATGTCTATACAGAAATACTACAGAGAGAAGAGATAGGAATGTAAGGGAAGAATTTAAAAAGAGAGCATACTATGCTTGTGGAAAAAAGAGGGATTTTTTTGTTGTTGTTTTGGTGGGGCAGGAGGTTGCTTGAAGGTTTTTTTTGGTTTTGATACTAAACCATTGGGCAAGGCCCTAGTGGCAAGAACGGAACATTCTCCAGTGCATGCTGTTGAATTAAAGAGCCTGGAAACCATTAGTACCAGTAGGTGCTGTTCATAGTGCTGAGACCTTATTCTACCCAACAGCAGTGATCATGGCAGTGGTAGAGAAAAAAGCAGGAGACCGTTTGCTGCATTATGAAACCTCTTAGGTTAAGCCCTGTCTGCCTTCCTCAGATGCTGAAGTTTCCTTTCTCCCAAGGGACACTGAAGAGACAGTGACATCGAGACACGTTTGCAACTAGTGTGACAAGCAGGAAATCCTGCCTAGTCTCTCAGAACCATGGGATATAGATCCGTAGCCTTCCTGCAGAACTTCTGAGTATTTATATTTACATAGTTTTGGTCTGAGTTTATAATGTAAGGAAGCAGAAAGGTGGTCAGATGAGAGTAACAAGGATAAAGTTGTGGTTAAGCAAACCGTGCTGCTATCTAGCTGGCTGCCTGTTCAGCTGAAATAAAACTTTAGTGGAGATTTTTTGTTGGGTGTTTTTTTTTTTTAAGTTACTTTTTTAAGTTAGCTAGGATAGAAACATTCTCAAGGTTGGCTTTTAACCCCTGCAGAATCGCAGCATCCAGCATCTACTGTCTGAATCGTAATGGGAGAAAAAGGAAATTGCTTGGAGGAAAGTAGTTCTTCTATTTCAATTAAGCAACCTCTAACATGTAAGAACACATAAATAGGATTTGGGACAAGAAATTAAGGCATTAAGTAATAGTTCTTTTTCTTCATGATATTTTTTGGTCTGGAGAAGTACCAAACAAATCTTAGAAATACTTTTTGACAAACTGTGTGTTTAAATGCCTTAGTCTTGGCTCTTGTGCGTTATACCTGACTATCACATTAACTGTAGCAAATGAAGCTGGGGATTATAGTTTTCATACATCTGAGTCATTGATACTAATAGTTTTTTAGGAAATGTGCAGTCTTTGGATGTAAATGTTTTTTTCTTACCATTTTCAAAGTTATCACACTGTGAGCGTGTTGCACATCAGGCTGTTTTGTGAGACCTTTAACTGCATACATCTTAGAAGAAGCATAGCTGTCTTCTGAATCAGTGTTGTGTCTCAAGTTTGGATTGAAGTGCATCACCATTAAGTGAAATTATATTGTTCAGTACCAAGCTTGCTGAAAAAATGTGTTCAGTAAAACCTTTAGCACATGTAGATTTGGAGACTTTAACACATCTGAAGTAAATTCAGCGTAATACTTGTCGCATGTACTTTCTGCATAACTTTAGTAAGAACTGTTCTGGACTCTTCTATAAGAACTCACTTTGCAGGGGGCAAGATCCTTACTGTTTCTCAGTAGTTAGCAGCCTGTATTTGGTGCTTATAAAAAGTCTTGTGATCCCTTGACAGTTATAGACTTTGTGGTAAGTGAAACTTTGTATCAGCTATGTATTGTTTTCCATCTTAACTTATTTTTATAATTTTAAAGCAGTTAACAAAACTTGCCGTAAATATTTTTCTCTTTGATATAGACAACATTGCTAAGTCGTCTGGAACGAATATTTGAAGTCTGTTTTCCTTCCATGCCTGTTCTTGAAATTGAAGAAGAAATAAGTTCCTTGAATCACTTGTTGGAGGCAAGTGAAAAGCAGACGACAACTGAGGAGACCTTAGCAAATACTGGGTAAGAAGCCACAAATGCAGAAAACTTGAAGTGAAGTAGAAACATAGCATCTTTGGGAACTTAAAACATATAACAGTAATTCAAAATGAGCTGTTTGTGTCAAGTGTTTTGAAAAACTATCGACTGAAAATCAGTTATCTAACAGAATGCTTGTTTTTAGTGGCTGCATATTCCAGGAGTATTTCACTTGGCATATCAACATAGTCAGCAGCGTATTGTCTTCTTTTAAGTGATGTCTGATTAACTCAGACTATGTATTATTAGTTACACTTGCTAGAAATTGCTATATTTATTCATGTGTTGATGAAGTCTATGTAGGCCTTGTCCTGTCTGTGGACATCGTTTTCCAATTGTAAGCCTGAACTATAATTGTTCTGAGAATACTGTGCAGTTGTAGTTCCCCTGAGTGTTGTGCTTGGACCGTAAGTTTAATTGGAATGTGTAATAAGTCACTTGTATTAAAAACTAGAATAAATATTCAAGGCTGCTGAGCTGATATTCCTGTTGATAACTTGATTTATGATGGATTGTGTAGGGAACTGATGGATGTGTGGACAGAGCTGCAGGATATCCATGATGCATATGGACTGAGATACCAGTGGGGTGGCTCCCACAGCAACAAGAAGCTTTTGTGCTCCTTGGGAATCGACACAAGAAATATTGTGAGTCTGTCAATAAAACTTGCTTTCTAAATAATGCAGCTGCTTTAAATGTAGAATCAGGTGGAAGTCTTGTTGTATGAATGCTTGTCTCTTAATTGTATAGCTGCACTGAACACAGCTTTTCATGACAGACTGTTTGACAAGTAAACTTTTTATAAGCCGTGTTAACATTAAAACTTGCATTATATTTTAACCATTCTGTTGTATTTAACATAGTATTTACTCTCTGATGTTAGTCTTATAGAAGTTATATAACACTGAAAAAAATCACTGATACAGAAACTCTTAAGTAAATTTTTGTTGTTGTTGTTTTGTCAGCTCTTTACAGGCAACAAGAAACAGCCTGTTATAGTACCTATGTATGCAGCAGGACTGGTAAGCTTTTTAGTGTTATTTTTTGTTGTAGTTCCAACAACATTGTTTATTATATTAAATTACTTTAAGCACCAAGTGTGCTGAAAGATATTTTTATAAGTGCGGTTATGGCTTAGGTGTCAATAGAAATGCTAGAAAAGAATCATCAAATACACAATTTTCATTAGGTGTGCAAGCAGATACTGTATTTTAAATCAAAAAAGTATTGATTTACTCATTTCATAAAGCAAGCTCTTTATCTAATAAGGTGGACTAGCTAGTCTAAGCTCAGTTTGAGGCATTTTCTAAGAAAGTATCGATTGAAGTTACTGTGTATGTGTATGAAGTTAATGTGTATGCAGCAATAAAAAGTTCTTGTTGAATTTTAACTATTAAATATAAGATACAGATGTAAAAATGTCAACTAAAACTTGACATGAGAAACTGGAATGTTAAGTAGTTGTCGAAAATGACAAAGGGATATCAAAATTAATCAAAACATCAATTTGCATCAGCACTTGTGGGAAACGCTGGCACTAAGACCAAATGCTTCAAAGGAAGGTTAAGAACTGCTAGATATGTGAAATGTGTGTAGAAAGTTTTCTCAGCTCTATCCAGCATTCTTCTTTGTGCAACTGTTTCTCCAACAGACTGTTTATGAATTACTTGATTGCATCTCAATATCCCTAGGTCAACAGAGAAGCATGGTGATGCTTTGCAGTGTTATTGGCATATTAATAAAGGACCCGCATATATATATACACACACATACACACTAGGTTACATATGCATACAAAAAGCGTTGTACAGCCCATATTGTTGTGTTGCCCAGAGTGCTAGATCAAAATAGCAAGCATAGTTTAGATTTCTGTAGATTGAAGGAAACTCAAGTTACCTAGTGCAGTAAGATCAACTGTTTCACTTAAGTCAATATTCTGTAATTCGTGTTTGGCATTTCAGACTCTGTGCGATGCTTGTAGTAGTAAAAACATTCAGAAGATAACATTTGCCATTTTTGCTAGTCTGAGCAGAACAGATAATGTTCTTTTTTTGAGAAACCTATATATACACACGTGCAAACACGCTTCTATGTGGTCATTCACAAATTCAGTATAAAAGGATTGCAGTTTTCTTTGGTATATATTAAGACAATTTAATCTGTACGTTAATTTTGTAGAGTTACTTCTATGGTCAGTTTCTAGAGCTGTTGTTTTCTCATGCATCAAGGTCAGCTCATGTGCTTCTTTGGATGTAAGCATGGTAGTCTGATAGAGATAAAACATCTCATAGCAATTACTGTTTTCTTCCTATAACACGTTTTTGAGCAAGACTATGTTTGTACGCAACACACGCAGTTAATTTTTGCAACAGGTTGTTGTTGCTGATTAATTATCCCCTAAATTTTTTATATACTTGTGCACACAATGAACTGAATAGCGATGATGGTAAGAGTGGATTGCTGTTTTCTATTGCCGCACGGCTGCTTGTGTTTCTCTGCTGTCGGAAAGAATTGGTTTAACTGGTGGCTAAGCTCTAAGCTACCCTGACATGATATAGAAGCATTTGTGGGACAGCTGATCTTGATGGCTGACTTCCTGAAATGACTTTGAAATACACTACTTGCAAATCCAATGGTTTTACTTGGGGGTTTCTTTTGTCATATCTCGTTCTGAGGTGGTTTGCACGTCTCAGTGCAAACTTTGGTCTTTCTGTAGATCTCTTTCTCACCCTTAGTTTTATTCAGGAACACCAGAGATTTCAGACACTTTTCGTAGTACTGTCTATCATTGAACCATTTGTTTAAAATTTAAAACGTGGGTTTAATTAGTTTCTTAATGCTTTTTAATGCATTTATTTCCATGTCAGTAATTATTGTTCCTGGTATCATTCTGCAAACTGATAATTTGACTTGTTTCTTCTGAACTACTTAATTGTTGAAATGGAATGAATGCACTTGTACCTTTGTGATGGGCCATTTGATATTTCTGGAATAGTTTACAGACAATTGGGAGGAGAAGATGTCACCTTATCAAGTAACTTGTTTCCTCCAGCTTATATTACATTATTGAAAGTTGAAAGCAAGCTCCAACTAAGCACTTGGGTTTCTGTTACTGGGTCTAAAATGTTTCTTAGGCCTAAGGAACCAGGATGATCCTCTCTCCTCTGCCCCCCTCACTGAAAGTGTCCCAGAGATACATGGTTACCCCCAAGCCCCTAGTTGAGGGTAGTACTACCTAATGCTGTGTTTTCTATTTTTTTGCATCTGTGGTTCTTGGAATATATATGCGTGTCTGTCTGTGTGTCTGTCTGTGTGTTCGGGGTTTTTTAAATTTATTTCTTTGTTTATTTAGGGTATGTTAGAGCCTACCAAGGAACCTTTGAAACCAATATCTGCAGCAGAAAAAATAGCTTCAATAGGACAGACACCTCCTGTATCTCCAGAGATGAACACATGTACATCTGATCAGTTCCAGGTAAAAAGCAGGGAGAGAAGGAGGAGGAGAGAAAAAGAAAGAATAAGGGAAACAGTGGGATGCCCTGCCTCTTCCTTCATATTTAAAATATCTAGATGGTATGTTCAAAGACACCTGTATTTAAAGGGCAGGTGTTCCTTGTGTCGGATTGAAGTCCTGCTCTTGGATCTACTTTTCATGTGTGACTGGAGGGGAGTCCCTATGATGAGACTGTAGCAGTTGGTGGCCAGCATTTAAGAGTCCTGATGATATCCACTGTTATACAGCAGCTTGCTTTAAAAGGCAGTTGACAGTTACTTCCACAAATCTTAGATGTAACTTCAGACTTACTCTTCCTCTGGCTAAGGTTCTTCATCTTTGCTTTTTCTGGAGCTTATTGTAGGAGATTGTTCTACTTGTTGGGAAGCACTTGTTTTTCTGAATTATTGTATTTACATGTATGCTGTTCATGTTCTTTTCCTTTCTCGCTTTCCTGTCTTTGAATTTCAGAGTAACATGAAAAGCAGTCCAGCTGCCTAGAAGGAGATTCTGGGTACAATCATTACTAGCATAAGTGTCTGACTTTTTGATTGTATGAGTTCTGTTGGCCCTTTATGCCAGGTTTTATTGAATTATTATCTGTTGAACACAAAGTTGCTTCACTAGCTTCTCTGTCTTTTAAATCTGATACAAAAGGCATTCAGAGGAGTTCAGGAGTGAGCTTTTGAATTTCATTAATTCTGTTTTGGTTTTGTTGTTGTGATACTATGATATTAGACAACCACTTAAATGCCATGCGTGTTGCAATGTGTGTGCTTGTCAACAAGCTAAAGGGATGTGCAGAGACATTTCATTTTTGGTGTCACTACGGAAAATATTCAGTGTCAACTGTGTCCCTCCTTAGTGCGGGTCTTGTTTAATCTGCCTAGCATGTTTAGCGTCTGTTAATGCTTGTGACTTCTGATCGAAGGCATTCCAAAATGAATTATCTTTGTGCTACATCTAACCTTAATGCTAGGTACTTCTGGGTATAGTGATTTCCTTGTGCTCTTTGCTCTGCTGTAGTGCAGAGCTCTAACTGTGACATGCTTGTACCAGAGGAGAAAACTTTTTTCATTGTGGAATAGCAGTATGTCAGTGGGCTCAAAACTGAGATTGCTTTATATAGTAACATGCATGTTTGGTGACGCTTCCTATGCTGCTTCTCACAAATACTGTAGTGGAGCTGAGAAGCTGAACCAGAAATTAGGTATTAGAAAAGGTCACAATAATGATTATTGCAACCAGTTTGAGCTAAAGAAATCACTTGTGTCATTTCTATATATGAACAAAGCAGGAAAATTTCACTGGGTTTCTGCAGCGTTCAAAGTTCCTCTTTTTACAGAGGGGAAAACATAGATTAAACCATACACTAAACGTAGTGTAGAGAGCTGCAAGCACCTGAAGTAGCAGCATCTCTGACGTGCCATTTTCTCAGGTGCCTGGCAGTTGTAGTGCTGAGTGCTGAAAATAAGAACCTCTCCTTATCAAAGTCTCTTTTTTTTCCTCTAATTATGAATTTGTACTTGGGGGTACTCCTGCAGCAGAATTTCCCATTGCTCATCACAGTCTGATAATCTTGTCCCATCGCTTGTTCTGACAAGGCCATCTCTGTTCAGTAGTTGTGGTCCATGAATACGTATGAGAAGTTTCTGTCTGCACTCCTGGCCTTAGGTTATTTTTTTCCAGAAAGACAAATACTAAAATAAGCTTTTAGGGAAGAGACGAGTTAGAGCTCTAACCATTAAGAATGCTAAGAGGCCACAGTTAAGTGATACTTGGAAAGTTTCAGGGCATGAACGATCAATTCTCCACCTCAGAGACCTTGTTTCTTGGCCTCATCTTCTGTTAATGTTTGGTGGCTTCTGTTTGCTTTTACAAAAATCCAGCTTCACTTCACATTGTGCAGACTATCTCTCTATTCCAGATTGTTGTGGTATTAAGATGAAGTGACCAAACTTTGGTACACATTTCCTTAGGAACTGTGCTACAAACATTGATAAATATGCAATGGAAATAGAGGCAATTTTAGTGGACCCTGAAACTTCTTTTTCTAAACACAGGTAATTGAGGTGCAACAATTTAGGTATCTTTAAGCTTACTCGGTTAATGTGTAATTATTTGGTTAAAACTTCTAAATTCTTCTGTTTTTAAATGGTGATGATGGGTCATTGTTACATTCAGAAACTTCAGAGTATTGTTTTTTTTAGTGGAAGGAGAGGCTATTATTAGTAGATTCCTATGCTTTGCTTAAGGAAAAGGAGAGAGTTGTCGTTTGTTGAAAGCCTACGTTTATGGGACTTTTTTACAGATCAGTGTCTCTGTGTGTGTGTGTGTATGACTTCCTGCTGAGGGAATAAGATTTTGGAAGAAAGGCTGTGATGATGCAAAAGCGAGAGAGTGGGAAGAACATTTGTAAAAAGCACAGAAATGCATCCTTAGTTTTTTTGTTGTAGGCGAATGGAGGAAAGTATGCAGAGATTTAAAATAGAGAGCATTAGAAATTAAAAGAATGAGGAAAAAAGCAGCAAATGAGCTGCAATAGTTTTTCATAGTTATTATATGAACTCTGTATGTTTTTGGCTCACTCCCTGCAGAGGATCTCCTTGGGTTGGTAAGGCTGTGGAAGTACAATGGACAAATTTCCATTTGAGCCATTTAAGGTGTAAGGACAAGGTTTTTGAAGTTATGATTTCTTCTCTCAAGCAAGTTAAGTTACTGACTGATCTATCGCATTAGTTTATTGTATAAAGATGACTTGTAGACTTATTCAGTTTTATATTTGAAGGTAGTGTCTAAATTCTTCTTTGATCTGTTGTTTATCTCAACAATTGGGGGTGTTATTTCCCTGTTCCTCTGTGCTCATAACTGTAAGGCAGTAAACAGAACATGAAATAATCCCCTGATTACTTCTGCCTTTAAGTATGGTGTCTCAAAGGCTTCACAGATGTGAAGTAAAAGACTCTGTCAAGGCACATCAGGTATAAAAGAATGGCTGCTGAGATAGACAACCTTTGATTGAGAAACCAAGATACATACCCTTCTCTTTTTTTTTTTTTTTTTTAGCATCTGCTATA
>VZSC01003847.1:61417-98841 GCA_013398225.1 Steatornis caripensis
TTTTTTTTTTTTTTACAGCATCTGCTATAGTGAGCTTCTACACCATGGTCAAGTCTTCAGGCAGTGCTTAAAATATATTCTAGTGCTTGTTAAAAAAGTTGCTGTCTGGACTTAATGTTGACTGCTTTCTCTGATTTGATACTGTTCTCTGGTTAGCATTGTTTTAAAGTTTATTTACCTGCTTCTCTTTGGCCTTCCTGCAAAAAGTTACCTAGATAGTTCTGCTCTTTCGCTACTGCTTCAAAGCATCTTCTTCTCTCTATTTGGGGCTGTTTCTTTGGTAGAGTCTAGTGGTGGCTTTGTCCCAGCATACAGGATAACTTTGGGATTTTTTACCTGCCTAGTTTTGCTTAGTAAGTTTTATATTGGAATACAAATCTACAGTGACCCAGACCTTTCTAGAAGAAAATTACCAGTAATTCTTTTCTGCGGGTGCCCATTACAGCACATCTGCAATGCATGTAAGCCACTAGGTTATGATAGAAATATGTATCTTACACTTGCTGGCTATTAGGGACTGAATCTTAATTAAACCTCATGGGGTGACAGTCTTTAAAAACACTTTTAATTACATAAGGGACCATCAGGACTTCTAACAATGACAGATGCAAACTACCACATTTTTGGCCACCAGCCAAAGGCTCCATCATGGAACTGCTCTCCAGTTATACATATGAAAGAGATCCAAGAATACACATAGCTTTGACAGTAAGAGAGAAAGATTTGCAGGTAAGAGATGTTACAGAACTTGCTATTCTATCAGGTGTGACAGTTGCTTAAAGGTGGTGTCTGAGAAGAATAATTTTCAGAACTGTTGTTAACTTTGCTGATGAATGCACACAATGAAATGTATTAATTATTTCCTTGTAAACCTTTTTGTGAAATGTTTATGATGCTCACTTGTGGGATCTATCTAAATATTGATATTATATTTGTATTACAAGCCCTTCTATTTTTTTCCCCTCAGCTTTAAGACAGCAAAGTACTTTTTTTTTCTTGCTTTGTTTAGTTTTCCTTGGGCAATTACTGGCACAGAGACAAACATTTACATTTCACTCCTTTGGATTATAAAAGCTCTTACATAATACCATTCTGAAATTACTGTGTGAAAACATCTCTCACTTTTATCAAAGTGAAATATGATGCAGTAAAACCAGCAGGCATTTTAGTTTCCTCTTTCTCACTTCCTTAACATTGAGTAGTACTCTGACGGCTGAGTATACTTTTTCATTTCTGTGCTGTGTCCTGTAATCTAAGATGGAGGGAGGAGTGAGAGCACTTTGCCCCAATTCTCAATATTCTTCTAGATCAGGCGCTTTTCTTAAAGCGTGTTATTAAAATAATGGTTGTAAATGCAGTAGTCTAGCAACCTTGCAATCTCCAAAAGACAAAACATTATATTCTCATTTGCAGGGCATGTTCCCATTGTCTGAGATTTCAATGCTGCGTTCAGATGTCCCAGTAAAGTTAGTTTTCTTAGGGCTGGGGTCACTAGAAACAGAAAACTTTTCCTTTCTGTTTAATTGGCTTTTGCTTCTGCCCTCTCCTTTCACTTTACTGCTGTATAGACCAGGGCTTGCCAGCATCCTGTATAGATGGAGTCTGCTTTAGTTGCCACCTCCCTCTTCTGCAAGTGGTTGAAGTCACCAGAATGACCTCATCCCACAGAGCAGACTGATACACTTAATGTATTCTTACTGATTTGGAGTTAGATTTCCTCACACCCCCCTCCTTTTTTAGGAAGAATTCATCACATCCTTTGTCCTCCCCTTGGCAAATTTGAGAATCAAGTTGTCATTAAGTGGAAGAGCTTAGCCAGCCATTGGTACCACCTTTTCCATACAATTCTGTCATGCTCATCAGTCTTTTGACACAAAATGTAGTGGGTGTTTTCCTCAGTAAGTGAGAGTTGGTAGGAAGCTACTTTGTTTCAATTTGAGTTCATTTTCCTCAGGGCAGAAGCTACTAAATTGTCCTGCTCTCCTCTATTTTTTTGTACAAACTCCTTTTAATGTTACTGTATTTTAGATGTGACAAACTTCAAACAAGCTACGTATGATAGTGATCATTACTTCATCAGATGTAGCTTCCGTACTGCTAACATTATGTTTCTATGCAAATCATTTCAGTGCCAGTAATTTCATTACAAAGCAAAGTAAAAAGTGTAGCATCAGCTCCTTAAGCTCCATGGAGTGAACGCTGTTCCAGTTGTGCTCAGCACTGAAAACATTTCCAAGTTATTAGGTAGGAAAGATTTTTCTAGGCAAGGCATTTACTAGAAGTAAATACAGAAATCTCTAGCTCACTTCATTTTTCTTTAAACATCTATCACCTAGCAAAAGCCTCTTGCAGTTAGCTTAATTGTACAGAGCTAGCTCAGGTTGCTACAGTCTTGATTTGTGAATCTGCATATTTTTTCAGAGTTGGATAGTTGAAAGTTTTAAAACGTTTTAAAATAAATAAATAAAGCCTGACCTTCTTTAAAAGCAAAGAGAAGGTATGTCTCAGCCACTGGAAGCTTGACAACTAGTGATGCATTTTGAGTAATGCTGCAGAGAACTTCCATTGCTTTTCTTCCATAAGTGTGATTGTTCTGTTTGAAGTTGAAGGCACATCCTTTCCCAGTGCTTCTTGACAATTGACTTCACTGGGGAAAGAGCAGAAATGTAATGTACAGAAGTAGAAAGATCAACTTATTTCAGACATTTCTGATACTGTCCCATCAGTTTGTGCCCTGAGAATACAGGAGTTGCACTTGCAACTTACACTGCACCTGAACACACTTGCCCTATAAAGCATGGTCCCTGCTGCTTGTTTGATTTACCTGTCTGTGTGCACAAGACTAAACAAGAGGAAATAAAAAGGCAAGAATGGGCTCCCAGAAGGAGTCAACGTTTCTGTGCTCCTCTTGTTCAAGCATTGTTACCAATGGCTTTTTTTATGTGTTAGAATGAGTTAATCATTAAAGGATAAGAAGTCACAGGATTATTTTTTTTTAAAGGGCGTGAGGTAGGGGAGAGTGTTGGTACTTTGTCCCTCACATGTAGGGATTATGTCTCTTAAAAGCAAAACAAACCAGAAGACTCATGGGCTATTTGATGGTAAATAACTGATTTTATATATAATCAGGACAAAGCATAGATGTACAGATAGCTTTTGCTAATAACCCTATGCTAAATTTGGCCTATAATTGTGTATAGAAAACTTTTTATGCAAAATGCTTCATCTTCCATGAAGGTAGTAGTAGTTTAACTTTGAACTATGCCTTAAGATTTTTTTTTTTTAGTACAATTCATATGTGTTAGTTAATTTGCAAATCCTGTTTGAGTTAATCTCTACTGCTCAGAATTTAATGAGACTTCCTGTGGTAGAACAAATCTACTTCAGTGCATGTTACGAAAATACACACCTCCCAAAAGCTGGGGCTTGCTCATTCAGTTGTCTTTTTAGTATTTAGACACTAAAGAGTCTGTTATTTGAACTGCTTTGCATTGTTGTAACCTGAACTGACTATAAAATCTGATTTCTGACTTTTCAACTCTAGGAATCTCTACCACCTGTCCAGTTTGACTGGAGTAGCAGTGGCCTTACTAACCCTTTAGATGGTACGTCTCTCCGTAGAGCCTCTAGCACCAGAGCTAGAGATAAGAAAGCTACAAAGTTCAGACAAACATCTATCTGCTGATTATTTTTTTAAATATACACACACACATATATATAAAAATATATATAATATTCATTTCTTACTCCTAACTTTGGAAATTCAGGCTTTCTTTCTGATTAACTGTGCCCCTACATGAAGTATGATGTAGTCTGAAAAATACTAAGTTAAGTATTCTTTTAGCTTCCTGCTATATGCTAATGACACAGTGGCAATATTCACACTTAATTGTGTATAACTGTGGATTACAATGAAACCCTGAACAAACGAGCATTTTAGATTGACGAGTTTTACTTCTTAAAAGCATTTTTCATCAATGAACTGTCTCTTCAGACATCCTTTGAATGACAAACTTATATATAGTGGCTACTTCAAAGCACAATATTTTAACCACAAACTGTTTGCAAAAGATACACTTCTCAAGCTGAAAGTTTTCAGATGTAGAGATGATTTTATATTTCAAAAATGTGACTTCATCTATTATCACTTTTGCTTACACACAAGAGCTAATTATAGCTAATATTAAATTAGAGGTAGCTACGAACTTTATTGTATCTGTAAATGTATATAGTTATCCCATAAAAGACCCTTCACCTATGTCTATTTTAATAGCAAAGTGAGTTGTGCCACCACCTCCAGTCTCAGAAATGTAAGTGCATGCAAAGGAAATAAAACAAGTTTTTCAAACTTGTTTGACAGACTAGAAAACTGTAAAGAACTGATACCTTTGAGGAGCCTGCTAACAGCAATTAATTCATGACAAAAGTTGTTCAAAAGCAGGCTAAAATAGGCTGCATCCCTTACTGCACTGGTGTTGCCTCACAGTGTTGTTTCAGAACATGTGGGATGTTAAGAGTTTGGATAGCAGTATCATGGTGCTGAAGGAAAGCCTGGATGGACCCTTTTGCTGTTGTCTGGTGTCTTACTACTTCAGTCAATCATCATGCTTTCTTTTTAACAAACAACTTCTTTAAAATGTATCTTGGTTTGATTTCTGGTTTAGTAAAGGGGAACAGTATAATTTACCGGTGAGGAACTGGATATTTGTTACGCTGTGTTCACACTGCTTTAAGATAATGACAATTAATAGCTTAAAGCTGCTAAATAAAACTTTGAAGGTTTTTTTTTGGTTCTTTGCTATTTGGGGATCTGCTAAGTCTTCCTGATGAAAGAACGGCTTTCAGTTTCAGTGAGGGGAGAGAAAGCCCTCTATATTCTAACTATCAATTGACCTATATATTGTTTCCCTTTAATTGATCACATCTTTCTCTCTGGGTCGTGCTGGTTCTCTTTCATTTTTAGATTGAAATAAATATATCTATTTTGAAGTTACTAGTGTTGATTTCCTTGCTGCATTGTACATGAGGAAATGTGCACTGAATTAAGTTGTTAACATTTTAGAAGGTACTAATACTGTAAGAATTGTTTTCATGTCAATTTTTAAATTGCGTACTGAGTACTAATTATAACTTGCATGTTCAAGTGTGTGTCTTACCCCTTTTTACACATAAACCCCTCCCTTGGCTTACCTTCTATATGGCTGCCTACCAACACGGTCACTGAATTTCAAGCTAGTGGAGGTTCCACTCTTCTGAACCTTGATTTCTTTGGGCCCGTGGATGACAGTAGCTCTAGCAGCACCACCACAATCCCAGGTCAGCAGAGTGTTAAAACCACAAATGTAATAATATAACAACTTACTAAAAGCATGAGCACATCACTTGACTTTCCTATAAACAAGGAGAAAATTTACATTGTGTTTCTCTAAAATGTCTTTCTACTGCATTTTTCCTTTAATCTGTGTTCTGTTTTCTGATGTTTTGTATCGAGTGCAAAGTATTTAAAAGGTACTGTCAGCTCTGTATTTGTCACATGCTAAAGGAATGAATGGCTCTTGTGCTCTTGCAAATAAGGTGTTAAAACACTTGTTTCAAATGAGAAATTTTGAAAGTTCACTTTTCTAAGCACTTTAGAAAAATTTAACAATGCTGAGGATGTGACGATTCCCAAAAAATGAGGCTTGTTCTCTGTTCTGAATGAGTGTCTCCAAATTATAGGATTATGATGTTGTTTGGAGGTTACGTGTGAATATAAAGTTACGGGGCTTAACATGTCACAGCCCTGCTGGTATTTGCTGCTTCCAGGAGGTTGTAAGTTTTTCTTTGTGTGAACTACTAGTATTAATGATAAAGTGAAAAAAGTGTTTTAACAACATTTATAATAGAAAACAAGGGTAGTTGCATGTTTGTGGGATGTCAGAAGTTCGTGAATGTTAATTACAAACCCAAAGCACTTTATCTGCAACTTAGTCCCTTAAAAAGGAGATGAAAACACCACTCTCTCCATTGAATAATACGTGAAAGTAATTGAATTATTTTTTCACATGGTTTTGACATGCTCTGAGTATTTTGTGCAAGCTTGTGAAAACCTATACTTGGAATAAACTTCAGGGAATTTAAGGGAACGTTTTGGGGATTTATCCCAGTGCATAGGTTAAGTAGATAAAGCAAATATTCTTTCAGTACAATGCCTGAAGCCATGATAATCACTTTCTTCATAGGAGGGGGTTTTTTTCCTCTTAGTGATTTTAATTTTAAAAATCAATTTTTAAGAGATTTGGGGCTTTCCCACATTTCAAATAAGAGCTTATAATTATTTTTGTATTTTTGTTTTTAAAAACCAGCTTTTTTTAGTTTTGAAATCTGATCATTGAAGGCAATTTTGTGACATCGCATTCCAAATGTCGTCTTATTCCACCCTTGAGAAATGTCATTATCAGATGAAAGATGGCAGTTTTGACGTGAAAGTGATAGGTAGCAAATTCAAGATGCTTGAGTCTTACAGATTCTTTTGTAAGTGTGTGCAAGTCTTTCGACGTAAGTCGTCAGTACCCGGCGCTCCTCGTGTGGTCGGGTACATTCTTGTGTCCTGATGGTGTGCACACTTCAAGTGATTACTGGAGCCTTTTATTGCATTTTTTTTGTTGTTGTCGCTTCATCAAGTTACAGGTATTATCACCTTCCCTGGTATGCCCTATAGTGCCTATTTTTTGTTTGGATTTTTTTGTTTTGTTTCGTTTTGGCTTTTCTTTCCTCCTGACTTGTTTCTGGGAAAGTCATTTGTTTCTTGGCTTGCAGCTCGCGTGTTTGTGTCTGTTTAGGAGCTTTGTGTGGGGTTTGGTTGGCTAACTTTCCTTCAATATCTCATTAAGGTTTTGCAGTTTAAGCTTTCCTTAAATAATCTAATAATTTGAATAAAATGGAGAATATGCAACTCTTTAAAATAACTAAAATAATTGAAAGGCAAATTGTTAGATCTTTTGGCTTAAAGAAGAAACTTTTATCAGTAATAGAAGTTTGTTCTTTCTCTGAAGAGCTTTGTTTTACTTACTGTAGTTCTACACTGTATTCTTCTCAGTCTGATTTTCATCAGTAGCCAAAATCACTTTTTATTAAAATTTGCATTCTGCATCACGAACAGGGAGTTACTCATTTCTAGTATGTTCCCACAGATTTAGCGTATTGTTTTATTTTTCATGTCGATAGCTTAACATAAACGTAGCTGAGTAAGAGGTGCCTAAAGAACAGTAAATTGAGCAGTGACATTGCACTATGGTGAAACTGAATTCAGGACCGCGAATGTGAATATCTAAGTGATGTAACTTAAAAGGTTGCATTTAACCTTTGTTGCAGAGTTGCATGTGAAAGGACTCCTTGTTTCAATTATTTTTACAATTTGTACCTTAATGGGATTTCGTAGGCTTCTGCAAGTCAAAGTGTATTTCTTCAAGTCTTTCTCTCCCTGTTTGAAAGTGGATATTTTATGGAATAGCTGGGCTTTTTCCTATTTCCATGTTCTGTAAACATCTGACAATACTTAGTCTTGTATGCTGGTCTCAGAAAAGTACATATTTTGATGTTTTGCACGAAACTGGATGAAATTAACTTTGAAAATCCAGACTTAAAAAATTTGGGTTGAAAGGAGAACTGATTAATTTCTAATCAACTCATATTAAATGGAGCACACCTTCCCCCCCCTCCCTCCCCCCCCTCCCCACCAGCTCCTGCACCTTAACCAGATGATCTTAATTTTACTCTTTTGGTTGGCTTAGTTTCCCTAACGATGAAAGGGTGCTTAACTTGTGCACAAATGACAAATGGTCATCGGGGAGGGTTCGTGCAAAGCAGGCATGAGAATTATTAACCTCATGTGTTTGTGCACGTAGTACTGCAATTACTAGGTGGAAAAGGCAGGACAGTAGGCACAGGATTTTTTTTTTTCATTTAGTAATCTTTAGATTTATCAGGAGTACTTCCAAAAGTGTCTTGATCCAGGCAAGTGAAGTGGGTAAAATCATCAGCCCATCAGTTTGTAAATGCTGTTTTTATATTAGGTAGCTACATGGGACCATCATGTCCAAGTATTTGCAGCATTTGTTCTGCAGTAGTGTGAACTACTGCTGTGTTGTCCCAACCAGCTGGCACTAGTTACGCTTGTTTAGAACATGGTTGTCTATAAAACACAATGCTTCTGTACAAAAATTCGATGCTGTTTTTGAAAAATATTTATAATTGTGGTGCATATGCACACTTCATTTAAACCCATGAAAAATAAAATAGCTGAAACTGTAACTGGAGGAATATCACCAATTTGAAATGCTCCTGAGCAACAAAATGTAACAGTCTTTACTCTTGATTTATTTTGATAATTCTAATTCCTAGAGAATTTTTCTAAGAAAACATACTTAATATCTGGGAATTCTAGAGCTACGTCCTGCTGAGATGTGATGCTTGTTGTTAAACAAGTAGAATTTCCCCCAGACATATGCATTTTTGGATGCAGGTTTCCATTGTTTGCATTGTTTTCAGAATAACCTCTGCTGATAAAATTTGAAATCCATTTGCAATATGATGTCAAAATTTAACATTTGACTTAAGATATCTGAAACTAGGAAATTAAGGCTGAAACATCCAGATACTTGATGCTTTATAAATACTTGAAAGATGAAAAGAGAGCATAGACTAAAAGTTTTGGTAGCATTATACATACTAGCGTGTAACTTTTTTAATGCCATTCCACTTGTATGTATCGTAAAAGCTGCTTCTCCTGGCTTAAAAAGAATTTTGACACAACCTCTTGTGAAAAGCAAGATACTAAACACACACAAATGCATGCCAGTGTTGTGTGTAATCTCTCATTAAAGAGTTGAGTTGGTCCCCGTTAACATGCAGCATTCTTTTAATACACACAGTTGAGTTGAAGTAATTGAAACAATCAGTTTTAACACAGCTGACATTTTTACAGGTTTCGCTCTAAAAGGTAAATCAAATTTGTTTTGTTTACTCTTAGACTGAGACCTTGCATGCCAGACTTGATCCAATGTGCGTGTGTTTTGTAGTACAACTATAAAAGCTACTGAAAAAGAGTGGGAAGAGAGGACAGTGTTTCAGAAGTGCAGACATGTTCTGTCGTGTTCTTTTCATGTATCTTGAAATTATAAATTATTCAGATGTTTACAGAAAACAGTGTCTAGCAAGTTGGTCTGTGGCTAATTATGGCTATACTTGCCTCCAACCATCACTGATTATCATTTTATACTATAAGGTGTGGATCCTGAGTTGTATGAATTGACAACCTCAAAACTGGAAACTTCCAATGCAAGCAACAACAGAGTGACAGATGCGTTTGCAAAACTCATGTCCACAGTGGAGAAGGCAAGCACATCCACAAGGTAAATACTCTTTGTGCTTGTTTCTTCTTTTTCCAAGGGTGGCTTAAAATGTGAAGAGTGAATGTGTGTGCTATTTTAGGTCACAAGTTCTTGAATGATCAAAAGGCTTATGTTTAATAATTAAATTTAAATATGAAATTCATAGTACTGTAGTTCGTACTTCAAATTATCATAGAACTCTAAAATAAGATGGGAAACAGTTCATGAGCTGAAAGAAGATCATCAGCAGGACTTGGTTGAAAAGCTAGAGCCGAAGACTGAACTGGAGGAAGTGACTTTCTGAAGGACAGAGCTGATTCCTAAGAATGGAAGGGTAAACTGAACCACAAAGTTCAGTGACCTAGGGCTTTGACCGAGGACTCTCCTCGGTCCTCTGTGTAACTTATAGATATGGAAAGTCCCACAAGTGAAATTATAAAACTGACTAATAATTATGACAATATTTGTCCCTTCCCATGCATTTCTAGCACCTGTGAGAACTTATCCTGGTTTCTGTCCCGGACAAAACCAGGACAAAACTTCAGTGGCCAAACATCAGATTCGTTTTGCTGTTGCAAGTTAAGGAGCAAGCGTGTAGTTGGTTTAGGAAGTCCTTTCTACTTCACAGATCTCATGTGAAGTTATTCTGTACGGTTTTTATAGGTAGAACCTATATAAAGGCTTCGGGTGTCAAGTGTCTTCCTTGAAGTGTGGCCTGTTGAATGGGTATGGAATAGTCTCTGCCTTTATAAGCTTGTATTTTTTGAGTTTATTTTCTGAATGTGTATATTAGCTGTAGAATCCTGGACTGTCTTAACACGTAGTTAATGTCTGTGCCCATTAAAAGAATCGCTGAGTGATTCTCACAAAGTAATCATAGAATCATAGAATGGTAGGGGTTGGAAAGGACGTCTAGAGATCATCTAGTCCAACCCCCCTGCTAAAGCAGGTTAGCCTAGAGCAGGTTGCACAGGAATGCGTCCAGGCGGGTTTTGAATATCTCTAGAGAAGGAGACTCCACAACCTCCCTGGGCAGCCTGTTCCAGTGCTCTGTTACCCTCACAGTAAAGAAGTTCCTCCTCATGTTCAGGTGGAACTTCCTGTGTTCCAGTTTGTGCCCAGAATACACTTCTAATACGCTTCTAATGTTGAGGAAATGCGTGCCTCAACATGCAACAAGTATTAGTTGCTCTGCAACTAATGCATAGTACCATATCCTCACTCGTAAGTGAGCTTTAGGGTTTATTCAGCACTCTAAATAGATGGGTTTCCATGCAGCGGAGTACTTAGAGAGGAGGCATGGTTGAAGAGCTGTGGCAAATGTAGAGATTTGTAATGGTGGGAGATAGCTGGCTTTCTTAAAACGCCTAAAAATAAAATTTCAAGAGCTCTTTTAAAACATGTTCTTTCATTGATAAAACTATCTTGCTAGCTTTCCTGCAGTGAAAATGTTCAAAGTGAACACTGAATATGAGATCAATAAGCCATGAAATTTCAAGGAAGAACCAGTAGAGGGAACTCCACACTTCAAGGCCGATTTTTTTGTGTGTCAGCTTTTGTATTGCCAGTTTTTCTATCGTGGAGTGCATGTACTCTTCCTGAAGACACACTGGTGGGAAAGTTTGACTTTCACTAATGAGAAAACAAAGTTACAGTTGAAGTATTTTTGTAGTATATTCTAAGTCTAATTTAAAAGTAACCACAAATTCACAGCAGGACATAGAAACTCCAAATGTATGTTTATTGATTATTTTATCTCCACTCATAGATTTGTACATGCTTGCTTGCTTTAAGATGTCTTAGAAAAAGTAAGCTTTACAAAGGAACAGGGAAGTCTGCTTTGCTTAAATGAATGTTGACCTTCATTATTTTGCATTGTTGTTTTTTCATATGAGGGGTTTAGGTTTTTCCCAATGCTTCCATGGTGCACTTGAAAGCTCTTACTTGGGCTGTGAAAGCTCTTTATCCCCATGTCAAAGTTCTTCCCCCATTCTGGAGAGCATTGCTTACTGGTAGGAAGAGGTTCTAGGTATGTGCTGTAGCAGTGTATCAGGCTGTAGGAAGAGGCTGGGGATCTCGGACTTGGCGGTTAAGTTCAGACACACGCAAGGATTAGCTGTTTTAAAGCAGCTGTTTTCACTGTTCGGTATGTTTTGTATGTTTTTGTCAAATCTGAATTTTAAAAATTTCAAGTTTGTTGTTTTTTTTTCTTTTGATTTCATGCTCTCCAAAAGAAAAGCAGTCTGGGTTTCTGTTTTTCAAGCTAGAAACTTTCAGAGATATGAAAAAGCCTTATCTCAGCAGTATGCCAAATATGTTGCAGCTTGTTAGCTTTTCCTAATAAAATTGTTTTTCTTTTGAAACTTTTTTTATTCTTCCTTGATGAACTGGAGAGTAAAATAGGAGTAGCTGAGTATAGCAGGCTCAACAAGGATTACATTCATGCACCAACCTGGTAATATGGACTATTAGCCATTCTTGATAACTGATTAGGGAAGGTGTGGCCAGTGTCAACTTCATTTGTGCTATGGCTATCCCACGTGTCTCTGTAACTTGTCTGAACTCAGGATCTTTGAGGATAAAGCTTAGAGTGAAAATACTGTTGTTCAGCTGTAGGAAGCCGTGTGAAGAGTCATCTTTGTCTGAAATAGCCCCATCTTTTGTTTGCAAACCCATCTCTTGAAGCTGGCAAGTCAGCTTCTCAGAAGGAAGGTGTTGGGAGAGGCAGGGAAACTTCGCCCTCAGCTTGAGCCTAACTGTTGAAGGTCAGGGATCCAGTGCAGCATTCCACTGAGACTGCGCAGCCTTGCCCAGTTCCATAGAATTGGTAGAGAGCGAAAGTTTATCTGCTGTCTTTTTGAGGGAAAGCAGAGCACTGATACCTTTCTAAGAAAAGGCTGGAACCTTCATTTAAACTGGAAATACTCCTTGTGGGTGGTGTTGGATGGAGTAGGCTAACTCGTAATTACAGAGTGATTTTTAAAGTGCGTTTCGCTAATCAACTCACTGTTGCTGTTAGAGCCTGGCCTTGCTGGTGCTATCCACAAAACCCTTTGCAAACATGAGACGACTGAAGTCCTGAAAGACTTGAATGCTGCAGAAAGGGATTGGAATGAAAAACAGAACAGTGTGGTGTCAGTGACACATTGACAAAGCATTCCCTATTTCTTGCTAAATTTTCTTCCAGCAACTTTCCTGCCTGTCAGTTTGCCTGATTTCTTGCCGCTTAATGTTAATATGCCTTTGAAAAGGAAACTTCATGCCAACAGCTAGAGGGACTTGCAATTATTTGCTTGGGTAAGGGCATCCCATCTGTCTTGGGAGGAACTGTAACCTAGTGTGAGAGAAGAGATGGATGGGACATAGTGTTCTGTAAAAGGTAGTTTTGATACCTGAATTGGCAGGGACCCTGTTTTGAGCTAGGGCTGGGTCCTTTAATGTTTTAGTAATCAAAAGTTCTGGTCCGAGAGCAGACAGAGGTACTACATTTGCCACTGAAAATCTACTTAGGTGTCCATTCTGTAACCCACGGTAGCTAGAAATTAAGAGTGCATGAGCAGAAGTTCTGTAACAGCCCCCCCCCAGACCAAGGTTTAGCAAAAGAATCTCTTGACAGTGGGGACATCTTCAGCAAAAGTGGTGACAGAAGTTAATGCACCTGACGTTCTTTCTCTTGTCTCTGTCAAAAGGCATCACAGTGATTAGGCAATTTGGTAAGTTTTATGGGTAAAAACAGTCTTCGGTGATGATGCTACTTTGTCTTTTAAGTTAAAGAGAGTTAGTGAGTAATTCTTCAGGGTTTGCCCTGATGATACCTGCTACCAAAGGTTTTGACTGTTAGCCAGAAAAGGTACTTGCAGTGTCCACATTCATTGTCTTCCAGAGGAACCTGCCCCTCTCCATTGAGGAATGGAGAATTAGGCTGTCTCATCCCTCTCTGCACTGGGATGATTTTGAAAAAGGTTTTGAGCCTCATTACCAAGTGATTGTATCTATAGCTGTAACTTGGTCATAGTTAAGTAATGTTTGCTGTGTAAGTGTGTTAGCTTGTCCTTCTTTATAGATACTTTTTACAAAGCACATTACGTAGATAAATTATTGCAAAGGGCCTCCAGCCAGGAGGCGAGCATTCAGTAGTCGGATGAGATTCGCGTCTGACTGCGCTCACTGGCGCACCTGTTACACGGTGATGTTCCAGAGACCAGCCGGTACAGCAAGAGCAACAGCATCGTCCTGCAATAAAGGTCCTGCTTATGACCACCAAATAAAATGCAGCACTGCCTCTGGGATCTGGTAGTGCTGTTTCTTAACATGCCACAGTTGAGCAGAGGAGGAAGAGGCATATAAATAGCAAGGAGTGTGTGAGCTCCATCTGGGTGCCTGATGAACAATTACAGGAACTCCTTTTAATGCAAATCTCTGAGTCAGCCCTGTTCCTTTGGCTTCCTCTGTCAAACACTCCTTTGTTAGCTGTGAGTCCTTGATCACCAGGAGTTTGTACCTTTAAGAGGCCTGTGGTAAGTGATTACTGATAGTGGCACCAGATACTGATAACACAGTGCTGGATGACAACCACATTTCAACAGCTCAGAGATAGTCCTTCAAGTGCAGACAGAGCTGACTGGAGTTGTTAGAGAAAGGCACATACTGGCTCTCTGCTTCTTCCTTTGATAAATCCAGCACACAGCTTTGTTTATCCTCCAGAATTTGGTAATCTGCCTAGTCAGTGGCTCATGAAATTCCGCTGCAGCAGAGAAAAGAAAATACTGCTATTCTAGTGAAGGAAAGTCAGATTTAGTATCTAGGCTGCCTCATCTAGAGATCTTTCATCAAGTGGAGATTTCAAGTAGCAAACAAAAGTGATAGTTCAGTGTCAACACAATGATCAGTGATGTCAAGGATGAGTTTGACTCCAGCTCTTTTTCTCTTCTCCTAGCTAAGAAATTCTGAGACTGCTGCTGAAGCAAACACGTAGCCCCTTGCTTTCCCCTGATCTCTTGTCAGTTCAGGAAACAATCCTGACGGGTTTTGACAAAAGAAAATATAAGTACATGCTGCTTCGTGATCAGAGTGGTGATTGCCCTCTCATGGGTTCGGTTTAAAGTTTATAGCTAAGATGGGATATAGAAAGGACATTTCTGAAGTGTTCTAGGGAAAGGCAGTTTGTTTGGTTCAAGCCTGTTGTCTCAGCTTTTTGCTAAAAAGATGAGGGAGCTTATTTAGCTAGAATTTCTAATGTTGTTACAGGGTGCAGCAGGTGCCTCTTTGGAACTGGAATAACATTTGGTGGAATACGCAGGTTTTCTAGTAATAGGCAGCGTTCTTCAAGATAAGCCAGGCAACTGTAAAGTATGTGTGTTTGGGCAGGGGAAGGGGGTCTTCCATTGCAGTCTGAGCCAGTCTTCATTTTACTCAGGAAATGTGAGGATTTTGTGTAATAGTGAGAACCAAGCGACATGGGATTCAGACCTCTCTATTCATTTGTGCTCAGTAATTCTTGTGAATAATGCAAAAGGAAAAGTAAACACCAATGATTCCCAAACTGCTGTATGTATCGTTATGGCTACACATACTACTGCATTTCAAAGCAAGTAGCTACAAGTTGTGAGCCACCTTTTGCTGCTGATGAGCCATAGGGGGAAAAAAGGGTTTGTGGATCACTGTGTAGAGCAGTATGATGTATTATCTGAGTATGGTCATGTCAGAAACACAGCATAAGTATGCTTCTTTTTCTTTTAGAAGTATTAAGACGTAAATTAGAAACTTTTAAATGTCTATCAGGATTTTTCCATTTTATTTTGAAAGATTATACTGGATTTAGGTAGTTTAGAACTAGTGCTCCTATTGTCTTATCCCTAGAATATGGGCATGATTGTTTCTTTGAGTGAGTAGTCCCAAAGTGTCATGTTAAAATCTACCAAAAAAAAAAGAAAAATATGTAAAAAAATCATCATCTGAATAGGAAATCTTTTTCTTTTTCCATTATTGCAACAATTTTTAGGAAAACTTTGCTGACTTTCTATGTTAACATCTTGTTGGTAGGCAGGTAGGTATTATAACATTAGACTACCTTCAGGTAGCTTACAGAAGTGCCTGTCAATGCGAGACAAACTGCCAGAATGTTGCTTCAATCAGTGGTTCTTTCAGTGATCCAAGGGATATCAGGTACTGGATTAACGCACTTTGTTCTTTTCTTCTCAACAGGAAGCCTAAAAAGGAAGAACATCTTAGTGAAGAGGCTGCCAAGGTGATTTCTAGCCTTCCTGACTTAACTTTCATGCATGCCAAGGTGTTGATGTTCCCAGCCACATTAACACCTTCAACAAGCTGCCAAGAAAAGGTAGACTAAAGTGATGTGAATTGGACGTTTTCTATTGATTTTTTTTTTTTCCCTCTGTGGGTCGTAAAAAGCAATCTTGCTTTAATTTAAAAAAATCAAGTTCAGATGATTTGTTGGTAAGCAGCACTAGAAAGGTATACATAGTAATGTATATTTATTTACATACTGGAGTCCTAAATTTATATTAGAGAAAAATGTAAATAATTGGGGGTAAATCTTTTTGAAGATCTATTCTTTTTGTTGTGCTGGGGTGTATACATTTATGTCTTTGTGAAATACACTGGTGGTGTCCTTCTTACAAAACTTTAAAAAGTTAAAAAAAAAATTATCCTAGAAACACATAATGAGAACTTCAATCTTCACAACCTGTGAAGTCCCCCTTAAAGGTTTTCAGATTGCATCGAGCATCTCTTTCTTTCCTGCATATATTAAAATATGTGGTGTTGGGAAAAATCCAAGAGGTTACATTGTCCCTTTGTGGGTTTTCAGTTATTGTTGTTTTTTTAAAACCCAATAATTTCTTTTGTGTTTTTACAAGCTTCAGAAGTATTTTTCCTTTTCTTCTTCCCCATCCCCTCCCCCTGTTTGATTGGTTGTCTGATCAATTTTTTATGTTCTTTAACTTCAGTAGTATGGCTCTGTCACTATATAGCCTTTTGAAAGGTATGCTGTCAGTAACTTCTTGTTCCAGTTATGGATCACTGTCTAAACACTTGATTTTTTTGGGTTGTTAGAAGGTTGTCTGCTTTTAATCAGTTTGATTTGGAAAAGAAGGACCAAAACTATATGAATGTCTTACAATGAAATTTACCTGTTAAAAATTTTTATGTTCCATTGTACCACTATTCCTGTTTGATTTTGCACAGTGTAAAATGACATAATCATAGATTGCTATGGTTTTAGGCTGTATATACAGTAAAAAACTATGGGTTGTAAATGTCTGGGGAAATTCCTATGGAAAAAAGAGAGCTATGTAGAAGAACCTCTAAAAAGGTCAATGTGCATGCCCAAGGTCTTTTGAGATTTAAGTGTGTAAATTTCCTTTTAGCTTACACAAAATAAAATAATTTAAAAGATACGTATGTATATAGTCTGCTATCTTCTTATACAGAATGTATACTTTATTCACGTTTTTGTTGATAGTAAAATCGATGCACTGCCGTAACAGTAGAACTTTCTGATTTGTGTTGCTCAGTCCCACAAAACACACCTGTCGGGGTCCTGCGAAGGAGAAGCAGACTGCTCTTTAATTGTCCTGTCTCTTCAAATGTGTTGTGATGTCGTCTTTTGTCTCTAACTCACCTTCTGCCTTGTAGGGTGATGTGGCTCGAGACATGTCGCTGTTTTGGGTTAGAGACTTCTTCAAAGTAATTGACAATACTCAGCTGTAAGAAACACAAATTCTGGTCAGTTGAGAAAGGACAACTGGTTTTGCCTATTTCTTAGCTAGAAATAAAAATGTGAATGTGGCATTCGCTCAAGTTTCCTAACATGTTAGCTTGCAGTGTAGCTCTTTCAGCAACATCTCTTCAGAGGCTATCTGTCAGTGGACTGTCTGCAGGTAAGGCATGCTCTGGGTGCTGATTTCTTGAGGGTGCTTTGCATGGGCATAGGCTCTCCCATGTCTAACCTTTACTATGTGCACAGCTCTTCAGGTGCTCAGTAGTCACCACCAGTTCATCGCTTAAAATATAGTTCTGAGAAATCTCCAATGCATTTTTATCTCTTCTTTGAATTCTTTATCATCTGATGGCACTTGGGTCAGAAAAGTTTAAGTTTGAGTTTGGTGTCGTTAGCTGGTGAGCTGAAATGTTGTCATTGCAAAAGGAAGCTTTTTTTTTCCTTCTAGGAAGTCCTCTTGAAATGTCTTCTAGAGATGAGTGCTGGAGTTCCACCTCTGCGAACACAGGAGTTTCAGTGAGTGGTCACCACTCAGAATTGAGGGAGCTGCTCCTGCGGTTGTGATAAAGCTACTTTGTAAAGGCTGAACTGGCTCCTTTGCCCTCCAATTAGCGCTGCAGCATACAATGCTGTGGTATAAAACTGCGCCCTGTTGTAGCTGAAAAGGTTTATGCAAAAGCCATCTGCTTTACCGTGTATCCCCCAAAACACTTCTGTTTGCTCTTTCTGCAGATTTTCATTGCAGCACTGACTTAATGCCTGTTTCATGTCAAAATTAGCTTTACTAATCTCACCAGTTTAGCTTAGTATTCTTTAGTGCATGCTTATTATATCATTCAGCTCTGGTGTTGGGCTGCTGTAGGTTAAAATCGGTCCTTTTGTTTTCATAACCATGGCATGTCCCTTGGAGCCAGAGTAGCGGTATAGCTGCAGCGGAGAGCTATAGCTATTGTTCCAAGGAGAATATGTTTAGGAGCTGACTCACGATCCTTGTCTGGCAGCAAGTGGACTGAAGTATTAAGGAGAGGTGGGGGTGGAAGTGCCAGCTGCAAGTTGATCTTTAGTCTTCTCACAATTGCCTCTAGAGGCAGCTGCCCATTTGTCTTCCAGTCTCCAAGTGCAGTACTGGTGGCCTGCCGTAGATGGGGGAGGGGGAAGAAATGGCAGGGGGAAAGGGAGATTTCTATTGTGACTGATGTACCGATCTGAAACTTCGTGAAACCTGGTAGTACCTAGAGGGTGTTTATGGGGTTTTTATGTTCTTTCTGCCCACCCCCCCCACCCCCCACCCNCCCTTCACGGTGTTGAACGACATAAATCTTCCATCTAAATTCAGCGTTTTGAGGTGAATGCTGCTTGCCTTAAAACATGCTTTTGCTTTCTGTCTCCTAGCTTAAGCCCCCTTCTTTCTTGTCGATTGTGAGGTGGACAGGCAGGCTCCTCTACCTCTCTCCTCCTGTCTTGTACAGGCAGCTCTATTCTTACGCAGAAAGTTTTGTCTAGCAGATCCGGCTGCATTGAGGGTGTCCTTCCATGCCGTTCCCATTGACATGGCATGCCTTACCGAGTTTAATCTTGCCAGTAGGTTTATGGGCAGGCTGGTAATTGATACTTTCTGCCCATACGTGTTGCTGTGCGTTGTCATCAGACACGTCAGTGTGTATCACATTCACTTGAGAACTAGTGTCATTTAATAGTGAAGCGCTTATGTGCTCACCCAACAGAAGCAGCGGAGGACACTTGGTTCAGATGCAATTGCCTGAGTTGAAACACGGCCATGAAGCAAAGTCCAAAACTCCCACTGTGAAGCGAGCTGCAGGGCCCTGAATGACTGCTAAGAAGAGCTGGACTCTGCTTGTATTAATCCAAAAGACTGCACTCTGACGCTCAGTGGTTCAGCGCTGACTTATCGGGAGTCTTACCACCTGCTGCAGGTGTTAGCAGTGCTGTACTTCCCACAGCACTTGAAATGTTAAGACCTTCTCAGAATATTGTTAGCTTGACAGATTCATTTTGAGATGCCAGAAATAAAGCTTACAAATAATGTACGTAGATGCCCTCAAATGCAATTAGTGTATACTGAAGTTAACCCTTCATCACATTGGATTATTGTACAGAATTTTACCCGGTAGTGAAGTCAGCATGTGGAAAGTATTGTTGTTGGACTGCAGGACTGCTGTGTTTGGGCTGAATATCTAACAGTCTTCAGGATGTGAGGGAGACTTAGCTCAGTGCCTGTTAAGATGGCTCAATCAGCCTTGGCCCAACCGCTTACACCTAAGTGTAACTCTCCTGTGCCAGTTCTGCACCTCTGCATAATTATTTTTTAAAATTGAGAGCAGTCTGGAACTACAGAATAGTTGGCAAAATACACTTGAATATCATTTATAAAAGCATCTAATAATTGCATAGCACCTGCTGAGAGTATCTGCTACAAAAGCAGAGAGGTTTTTCATAACCTGGCCTCTGCGCTGAAGAGCACAGCTACTAAAGGCAGCAAGCAGCCTGGTCTGCTCCCTTCGGTGTACCTGGAACATGAAAGGTAATGGGGAGAAACAACACATTCAAATTCAGAGGGCTAAAAACAAGGTGAGGAGGAGCTGGAAGAAAATAATAGAGGAAGAGCTCAGGAGAAGCCCGGAGTAGGGGAAATAAGAAGCTGAAGCAGGACTCAAAGTGTAGGCAGCTGGGATAGCTATAGGAAGAGCAGGTGGTGGAGAAAGTGAGATACAAGCATGAGGAGCAGGGGCATTTGGAGAGGAGAGAAAGCCTGGGATGGATTACGGGCACACACACTGTGCCCACTGGCTGCTTTTCTCCAAAATCTGGAACTGAGCCTCGGAGACCCGAGTCTGTGTTACTATACTGCAGAGAAAATGTGTCAAACCCATCGTGTGAGTGTAAGTTGCGTGCATCGCCACAGCCCATTGTTGCTATCAATTGGTTTTGGTAGAAAACTGGACTGCAGACGTAAGGGGTTTAAATGCAGCTGCTGGTGTCTGTTTTAGCATTGATAAAAGTCCAGATGTTGGAAGACCTTTTTTAAAAATTACTTTTAAGTGAGGAGGTACATTATAAATCCAGACTGTAAGTATAAAATCAAATCCCCAAAAGCTAAGCTTCTCTGCTGTGATGTGGAACTACAGCTTCTGTCCTGTCATGCATCTGCAATGTGACAGTCGTTACTTAAATATCATCCTGTCTTCACCCTATCCTTGCCTCATGCCCTGTGCAGATTTATTCTCTGAATAAGCGTAGTGCAGTGAAACTCTTCTCTGCAGGGCCCCCGCTTCATACAGCTAAAGAGAAAGGATGGCCTTATGTGGAAACAACTGAGAAAGCACAGTGGAGCGCGATGCTCTTGTGGCCTGAAGCAGCTGGCCACGCCAGCTTTTTTGCAGGAGGTGGCTTGTGTGTTTCTGTCACTTGGTGCCCAGCATGAGTTGCCTGATTGGGATGTGCAGAGCTGCCCAATTGGGATGTAGCTTAAGCAGTTAGGAGCTTTGCTCGTTTGATACACAGTCAGGGCTCTGCGACACCAGGGGTAAGGTGTATGTGCTAAACATGAAACGGCTGGAGCTCTTGTTTTCGTCTTGTCAACCTGTTCTTAAACCTGTAACATACATTGTTATCCCTGTGTTACAGCAGGGTTGCAAAGATCAGCTGTCTGAAATGCCATGCTCCTCTGTGGTTTCTCAGCGATACCTGAGAAGGGCTCAGCTGATACAGGTATCACACACGTCTCAAAGGCATAGGGGAATGCTCACTGTCTTACATCTGGATTCATTATATGGTCACCAAAGAAAAGTATATTCCTAGTTTAGGGGCTCTGAATCTTCCTCTGCACTGATTTTTGTCAGGACCGTACTCACCTAACATTAGGGCATATATCTGCAGAGGCTCCTGATAGTAGTACTCCTCCATATGGGAATTGGATTGTGTGCCTTAAATAAGCCTTGGGACTACTTGTAGAATGTGAAGGGGCAAAAGAAATACTTACACTGAACTAAAAGACACTGTGGTCCTGTGGAAAACGAATTAATGAAACGCTGTAACTGAACGCTAATTCAAAGAAGAGTCAAATTAAGGTATCGTAGGTATTTTTGAACATTTGCCTACACAGACTTAATAATCCTTCTGGCATGCTTTTCTGTTTGCGTAATGGTCTTTTTGGCATAGTTTTGTATGTATAGAATATGTATCCATGTGTGCACGTGTAGAATAAACTGAACTGAGGCATGAAAATGAAGCTGTATGCCGTAAGGTGCTGTGCTGGGCTTCCACCTGTGTCCTCACCATTTGTGTGACCAATGTGGCGTTTGCTGCTGACCTGTGCTAATGCTGGCAATTGAGCTGTTGTGACTGATCTGTACGCCTTGGGGGTGGATCGTCGAGGGTTTATTAGTACACATGTGTGCGCAGTCCCACTCTGCAAGCGTTTGCGTGGCTGACGCCAGGTCTAGCAAGCAAATCCCCTCAGAATACAAGTAGGTTTCCTGCTGGGATTGTTGTCATTGTGTGAGCCTCACCTCCCATGTTTAAAGCAATGAAGTTATTAAATGGGGAGGGAGGGGAAGCAGAAGGGGCAGTTTCAGCTCAGCTCAGCAGCCTTGTCTGTGCCTTTGTCTCTGCTTTTCCAATGAAACGTGTCTCAATTGTTTTTAAATCTTGAAGCGATAAAACACTTGGGGTGTGTTTCCCTCAGACAGCAAAGAACTGCAGTGAGGGCAGCTTACTGAAGCCAGGTGTGGTTTTCAAGATGGCCTTAATCTTATAAATGGCAGGAAGCGTCTTGCCCAAGCTGGTCTTCAGAAGGCATTACACAAGGGGAGAAAAGCAAGTTCTGTGGATCAGACCTTCCTTGACTGGTCCCCAGCTGCTCAGGAGGATGCCTCGTAGGAAAAGGAGTCGTCCAGCATACCTCAGGTAGTTGTGGCCCTATGCTGTAATACTGAGAGCACGGCAAACCTTGCTGCATTACAAATCCTAAAGGCCACTGTGGAGTTGAGCTCCATTCTAATGAGCCACTCTGTGTCAGAGCTGGCCTGGCTCTGCTGAGGGGTAAGCCTTTTGGACTCATATCTTGGATGGGAGAGCTTGTTCTCCCCCACTCCAGCCACTTTTGGCAGCATTGGTACAGCATCTTGTGCCTCTTTGGGGAATTCCTCTGTAACAGAGTCCAGCTCTAGTAGTAAAAGAAACAGACAAATTGGTTTCTCCAGTGATATTTCTAATTGTTAACTGCAGCCTGTTCCTATAAATACCCAAAAGAGCATGCTAGTCAGGATCTGCCCTATCGCTTGAGATGGCAACAAGTCTCGGCCACAGCGACAAAGGGAAAGGGAGGGCAGTCCTGCTGCTCCTGCCACACGGTTTCGTTCCAGCGTGCTTTTCCGAAGTCAGTGGACAGCGGTATGGTCACAGGAGCAGGTTGATGTATGGCGGGATGTGCAGAAGACATGTGCATGGTCATTGCAGAATCGGCTCTGTCTGGTGTCTATTCTAGTGTCCCCTCAGGCTGTCGCTCAGGTCTGCAGAGCTGTGACATTGACTGAATTATAATTTTTGCTGTGGTTGGAGCTGGTTTTTCAGGTCTTTTTCAGTTGGGGAAAAGAAGGGTGTGAGGAGACTGCCTGGAAGGAACAACTGAATGCTGGCAGCTGTGTCACAGACACTCTGCAAGCAGTTGGACTGCTGATTTTCTTACTCCTTTATGCTCACCAGTCCAAGGAGTTTACAGAAGACCAGGCAACAAGTTTGCTGGATCTTTTCCCAAGGCCCTTCAGCTCCTCACAGCAGCCTTGGAGAAGAGTCTGGGAGCAGCTTCCACAGAAGTTCAGAGCAGAGTGGAAAGTATCTTAACAGGCTCTTTCAAAAATGCAAAGGCTGGCTCAGGGTCCATAAGGCCTTTTCTGATCACATTTTTGGCTTTTAAACTACAGGGAGCCTTAGCACAAATACAAAAGCGTGGCTGTTTTGGAAACGGATGGAAAGCAGATATGAAGTGTCCCACACACAGTCACACCTTCAAACCCTCCCTCTCCAGCCCCAAATATTATCAAATGTTTTGTCCCAATCTCAGCAACTTGGACATGAAACCTGTTTGCACACAAATTCTACTACCAAAAAGGGGTTTTTTTCATGGCTGTGTCACTTTGCTGAGTGCAAGGACTGTGTTTTCATTAGGAGCACTAAAGCCTTTTGTCACTTAGTTAATGCTGAAGCAAGTTAAGACTCAACATGCAGCTGGCGACGGGTGTTTTGCAGCTGTTAGGACTATTGCAGGTTACTCCACTTTCTCTTGGGCTGACCTGCCTCCCTCCGACAATGGCAAAATGAGCAGTTGTACAGCTGCTTTGTGCTCTTAGAAGTACAATTTTCCCCCCTTTTCCATTTTGGTGTCCTCTCCCTTTCTCTCAAGCCTCATCCACCTAGATGGAAGCCTGTTCTGGCAACTTGCCGCCTCCTTTGGCCAGGGAGGAGGAAGCAGGGTGGAAAGGGAGGAACGAACAGCTGTCCTTTAGGTTTCAAATCAATGCAGCTCCTTAGCAGGCTGACAGCATGAGCTCAGTCATCAGGAAAGCAGCTCTTTCATTCAGGAGGCGGCCTGAGCCAATTCTCTCCCAGTCCAGGACCGAAGAGGTAGGGAGTTTGGTCCTTCCCAGCTTGTAGGACCATTGCAGCTGGCACAGGCTCCTACTCCCAGTGTTTCATTCACACCGTGCACTGGAGAACCATGTTGGCACTTTAGAAGTTAGCCTGTCTCCGAAAACTAGTGAAATATTGTGCTGTGCGTGCTTGAATTCTCTCCTCTTCATGAAAGCTGCCTTGCCCTGAGATTGGGAGTGGATGTAGGAAGGAGATCTGGATTTTCCAATTGAGCTCTCCTTGGGTTAAACCCCTGAGTTGAGCAGGTTTTAAGAAAATTAGATGGATGGTGCTATTAGTACTGTAGTTCCCCTTGGCCTGCACGGGCAGGTCTGCAGGGGGTTCTGCATCTAGGGATAGTGAATACCTTGAAGCTCTGAGTGATTTCTGCAGGACTTGCCCACCTTACCTCAGTGCTGGTGAGAAAGATGGCGTTTGCCTTCGTCTTCCAAAATGTGCACTGCTCCCCTTGCGGTTTTTCCTGTATGCGGATTGTGGCTCTGCTAAGCTGGTGTGTTGCATGTTGGGTTCTATTGTGCTATTTATATGTGCTGGAAAAATGCACTTGAACCCCCAGGAAAAATTAGTCAGACCAGAGCTGGACTGATGCACACATAGACCAGACCCCAGCCAGCACCAGTGAGGTGTAGCGCTGCCTAGGCCAGCCTAATGGCACTGCAGCATTACTGAAGATAGTTCAGGACTTGCCGTCAGCCTGTTTCTTAGTGTTCTGATCTCTGAAGTGCGTTTTGGTCTCAGAGATTTGAGTGGGGAGGATCGCAGCTGAAATCTCATTAGCAAATAATAGGCCTTATGTGCAGAAATCTGCCTTGCCGACATCCTGATCTTACTGCATCACTTCTGATCAGCGGGGCTGAAAACTCACTCATGTTTTGCGAGTGTGAACACAATGTCACTGCCTTGATTTACAAGTGATGGTGTAAAGAGCCGTGGTGTGCAGCAGCGAGGGGGATTTTAGCATGTTTACAGGAGGAATCTTACAGATTTCCCAGTCTTGCTGTTAGAGAAGTTCGTTTTTTGAGGGATACAGAAAGTGCTATCTATACAGCTGTGGGATTTGAAAGATAAATATGCCCCTTGTAAGGCAGCAGATCTCATTTAGCTGCAGAAAGGTTGGTTTGTGGAGAAAGTACTTCTTTCTCAGGTGCTCTGTTGTTTTCTCTGTGAATTTGGGTGTATAATACGCTTCTGCCACCTGGCACACTGCTAAGCAGTCCCTAAATCAGTAATAGTCCTCAAATCTGAGAGCTTGCAGGGTGATGACCTCACTCCTGGCGACAGATGAAAAATGACGTAATGCAATGGTATACTGTGCTGCCCCAAATTAAATATTTCCACCTTCAAAAGAATAGCCCTACTGTCCGACTTTTAAAGAAACCTTTCAAGATGCGGTTGTGCTGCAGGCAGGGACGTCTTTGCGGTATGTTCGAACAGCACGAGGCTTGTGAGGAACTCTAGACCATACCTCAGCACGCGCGTGTCCATGGTGTAAAATGGGAGGGGAAGCTGCACAGCCATGGGATTGCATCACGTTATGTATGAGTATGTGATTTTTCTGGCCTTGCAGGCCTCCTGGTCGTCTATGCTTGGGAGAGTTATGCCGCTGGAAGACGGGTAGCAATAGTGCCGTTAGCTCCAGGTAGGCTTTCCTTGAATTTGCAGGGTTGTAAGTGAAGGTGGACTCTGCAGACACAGATTAGCAGGGCAGTTCTGATCGCAAGGAGCTCCTGTCAGCAGGTCTCCAGAAGTTTTTAAAACAGAAAGAAAAAAGGACCAAAAAAAAAGAAAAATAAGCAGGGGGAAACACTTCTTTTTCCCCTCTGTGAGGGCTGAGTTGGTTCTGCAGTGGCAACAGTGTGATGGCAAAGATGCATTAAGGATTTCTCTCAGCCCGCTTCCCTGCAGCGAGCCTAGTGCTGACTTCCTTGGAGCAGAAGCGTTAGGGTAAAGCTACAGTGTTGGGAGGCGGGGAAAGACTTTGATTTATGCACTAGTAGGGTCTGTTCAGTCTTTGGTCTGCCTTGTTCTCTTGTTTTCTGTCTGCGTTGCTTATTTTTGTTTCCCTGGGTACTTCTCCCAAGACTTCTTAGCTCGTTTGTGTTTAATCTTTCCGATTTGTCTATGGCCTTGGTTGCTCTAATCTCTGCAGGTCACTGTGCAGTTTGCATGTTTGTTACTCTTTGGCTGTTTGCTGCCATCAGCACATTTGATCGTGGTTGAATTTACATCAGAGAAACACCTGATAAAGAAGCAGGCCTGATAATAGGCTCCAGTTTCTTCTCAGCAACCCAAACAGGTAGAGGCGGACGAGGGAACGCCGGCAGGATCACAAGGGAGTTCATGCTCTACTTTCAACGCGGCTTGCTTTTCTCTCCTGCCTGGCAGAGCACTGCAGACCCCGCTGCTGCTGTAGGTTCCCCAAAAATAGAGCTGCCACTGGAAAAGAGGAAAACAAGACCGAGGTAGGCCTTGCTCTTCTCCTGCAAAACAAACCCACATGTGGGAAACTCTAAGAGTTAACTAGATTAACTAGAGAGGGGGAGGAAAAATCTCTTCTTGCTGTTGTAGCTGCAGGAGTGCAGCCCACAAATCACAGGTGCCCTTTCCCTGCGAGGAGAGTGGGCTCAAATGCCAGGGTCAAGAGAGATGCTACAGTCGCAATGTGATTGTTTCCTGCTTCTTCGGAGTTGGTCAAAGAGGCTGATAAATCCAAGACTGAATTCTCTAGCAAAATGCTTCAACTTAAGTATCTAAATAGGGATATTGCATTTGCTTTTGTTTGTATAATTTATGCTGCCCAGACCATTTTCCCTGTCTAGAGTTTGCTGTTAGCAGCTGATTTTATATTATGATCATATATAGTTATACACGCACACAACGACAGGTACGCAGAGATAGAGAGATGTGACATTCGGTGTAGTTGGGATTATTCTGTGAGGTACTAGATGCTCTTTAGGTTGGTGCCAGGGCCCAGTACGGAGGCGTTTCATGAGTGCACTGCTCCAGGTTTTGCAGCACATGGGAGATGCTCCTCTTCGGTGTTGTAGTGGTGTTTGGGGTGCTTACAGAACTTCAGCCCCTTGTCCTCTGCTGAAAGGAAAACCCGTGGCACTGCATCACGTTTCCTGTAGGTCTCACCTGCTGATGTTCAGCAGCTGGCACCCTCAAGGCCTGCCGTTCTCCAAGAAGTAAGTGGTTCTCTAAGCTCTGATCGATGCTGGGAGGCCGTGTGTGCTCGCCCTGGGCCAGAGACCCCTGACAAGGGGAAGGCTCAGCTTCCAAAAGGCTTTGATGGGAGATTTGGAGCAAGGGGATGTCTTTGTTCCTCTGGTGCAGCATACAGCAGCAGCTTTAGGATAGGAGGTATGAAACCAGGAGTTAAGTGTGAGGGGCGCAACAAGCGTGTGTGCTGGGAGCTCCCTGCAAATTCTTTCCTCCTGGGACATGGCCAAGGACTGCAGAGATCCTGGTGTGCAGGAACCCCAGCTCTCCATACTCTTCTGCACAGAACCAAGCCTTCTTTTTCTTTAACTCAGCCTAGCAAGCCACCTGGGTGTTTTGTGGGGTGCTGTAAACTGGAGGAGGGTAAGGGATGAGATCCGGTCGTCTTTGGCTGAAGAAGTGGTAGCTGGAGCTATCTGGTGCTAGAGCTCCCTGGGCTTCCGCTCTGAGTGCGCAGGGTTAAAAGCAACATCCCCCTTGGAGGCGTTTCCAGCTGTTTTCCTTTGGAGCAGGGTTTCTCCACGTGTGAGTGCTGTTTCCCAGGAGGGCTGAGGATGGAGAGCAGGACAGCCCTTCACACCTCACGAGCTGGAAACACCATCGCCTAATGGACCAGAGGTGCTGTGCTGCCCGGCTGCTCGCCTCGAGCCCCGCTGTGCCCCTGTAGTGCTGATAGCCAGCCGTTCGGGGAGTAAAGGTGCTATTTAAAAAAAAAAACAAACCCTCCTGCAGTGTTCTGTAGGGACTCCAGTATTCAAATGAACTCATGATAAATGGAGGTACTGGCTCATTAAATATTGCTTTGGCATTTGTCCTTGGAAGGCTACAGTTTCATGGTGTAGTTGTGATTTGAGATGGTCCAGCTTCTGCTTTGGTGTGTGTTTGGTTTTTTTTACAATTTCCAGCAAACTGTCGCTGCCCCATCTTCGTGCATTTATGAAATAGAAAAAACACTTCAGTTTTGTTTTCTGCTGGTTTAAAACCAGCCTTGGGTGTGACATTTGGAATAGTTGCTCTTTGCTTTCTACCCTTTCCACTGAGGAGCGTGGTGGTGGGATGTCCGGAAGCTGTGGGTTACGAAGGCAGGCTGTGCTAAAGCCCGGCTTAATTTTAAAAATACAGCAGCTAGGAAAACGCATCACCTCGTTCCCACTTCTTCCCTGGCACGTGAAGTGACTGTATTCTGAATGAAAACCTGGATAAATCTGGATAAATCCCATCTATTTCTCTGCACCCATGTGAAGGGCACTGCTCCTGTGTCCCCATTCGAGGTGTCAGAGCCATCGAGCAGTCCGTGTTAAACTCCAGCAAAAGGCAAAGCAGGAGGGGAGCGAGGCCATCCCGCTTTCTGGAAGTGCTGTGGATGGATGCCCTTTCTTCCTCTGCATCCCAAGGGTTTAACTCCTGGCTGCCCTGGGTCTTCCATCTGCCTGCAGATGAGGCAACTACAGAGCACAAATAAGCAGAGGCTTCTAATGAAACAAATTGGGAAACAAAATGAGAATCTCACTGTGGAGTGGCGCTAAATCCTGGAATTGCATTAGTCTGAGCGCGAAGTCAGAAACCTGCATCCTGAGATTAAAAATAACACCGCCTGTACAAGAGCAGCGAGAATGCCTGTTCCGATTGTTGGTTTACGGGAGAAAAGCAGAAATACGCTGCAAAATTGGCTCACAATAGCGGTTGCTGTATCACAATCTCCCGGTTCCTTTCTTGCCTTGCTAATAAGTAAGACTAATTTAATTTTTACAACGTCTCAAATCTGTGGCTATACGATTGAGAGACTTAATAAGATTCTCCTGCTGAGCCAAGAAAAGCTTTAGTGGTTTTTAGCTTACTTTCTTCTTCTGGATTTCAGTTTCAGAACATTTGTGCAGTGGCTGAGACGACTTCTTTTTTTTTTTTAAGCCTGTATTTCATCAGGGTTACTCATGTCTCTGTTTAAGTTATTAGAGGTGTAAATTGGTTGCGCTGGAGCTGGATAAAATCATGAGCAAAAAAAAAAATCAAATTTTGGCAAAATGAAAGCATTTTATGAGTTGTTTTGATTTGCCAAACTTTTTTTTCTGGAGAGCAGAGGAGAAAAAAACCTCTTTTGTTTCAGCATTTTCCAAATGAAAAGTTGCTTCAGAGAGAAAAATCTCAAAGCTTTTTCATCTTGAACGATCTTCAGAGCTAACGTTTTGTAAAGGGTTGAAGAGTCAAAGTGAAACGTTTGTTTCACTCGACCCCAAATGAATTATTTTAAAAAAAAAACAAAACTTTTTTTCAGGATTGCCAGCGAACCGAAAAATCAGTTATTCACCCAGCTTTATATACCATGTACCGACAGAAACTTCAGAGCACCCCAGTGACTGTTTATGTAGCGCAGCTGCCACTAAGCCCTCCATTTAGATGTTGGTAAATTATTCTGCTTCTCAGGGTTGCGTCAGATAGTAAACCATCGGTAAGCGCCTGGCTGGGTTTTCTCCCTAGGGTTAACAAGGAGGCAATGTTTCACAAAATGTGTTTCTAACTTTATTCGCATTGCGTGGCAGGTATTAACTTTGCTGGCTGATGTGCAGTTGCAGGACCTGTTTATGCAGAAGGCGCACGTTCGCCTCTTTCGAGACTTGGCTGTGTGAAGGTGGCGCGTTAGGAGCTGTTTTAAAGCAGCGGAGTTGCGCTCGGCTTCGGGGATAGCTGTACTTCAAAAAGATGAGTGCAATCACCATGAAAAGATCCAAGTCCCTAATTTCAGGCTTAACCACTGTCAAAAACCACAGTTACAACATGCTTTTTCTCTGGTTACCCTGGGTGATAGATTGTATAGAATGTGAAGCGATTTATTTAGAACAGGTTGCTTTAACCCTTTTGGGCAGGGTGTGTTTTCCTTGTGCAAAGCGTTACCTGCAGATGGCAGGTACTGAAGCTGGTAGAAAAAAGTTTAGATTAATTCCTGCACTACAGAGACGCACTGTAGCCAGAAATTGTCGATCCTGCTCGCCTGGTACGGATTGCAAGTCCGCTGGAGAGAAAGGAGCCACACCACATAGGTTGCTTCCAGATGTTTGTCTGAAATCTTAATTTAAGCTTAAATATCGATGCCTCTCAGGTGCAGGCCTTTACCTTTTAGGGCAGCACAAGGAGACGGGCTCCGTGTGTTCAGTGTTCCTGAGGTCACAGTTTTCCCTTGGTGCTGCTGTCCCGTGGGGAACCTGGCATCTGGCCGGGGTGCGTGATGCATCGAGCCGGGTTTGTCTGGGCGCGGGTGCTAGGCAGGCTGGAGCCGCCCCGCACACTCTGAACCGGGCGAGTAGGGCCAGGAAGGCACCGCCTAGGCTGGGATTAGCTGCAGAGGGGTATTCCTTGGTTTTAAATTATTTTCTTTTTATCTTCACCCTTGGAGAGCTGCCCCTGGCTCAGGTCAAGATGTGAAATGAAGTTAGCGGGAGCCAAGCGGATTCTCTACCCGCCAGGAGCAGCCCGCGTGCTGTGGAGAGGTCAGTTTTTCTCCCATCCCCTCCGAGGACACTTCAGTGCAGCAAGTCCCGATCCCTTGCAGCTCTTCTCCTTCCCTGATCTCATTCACTTCATCCCCTGCACCTCTCCTCCCTCCGGGGACCTGTTTTCTAGGCTCCCAATTGATCTCTGGGTGCCACCTCCTGCCCGGAGGGAGCAGCCGTGCCGGGACGAAGGTCACGGCAAGAACATGGGGTGTGGGAGGGGAGGCAGGAATAAGAGTTTCTGGCGGGATGGAGCAAGCTGGGACTCGCCACCTTTCCGAGCTCATCCCCAGGGCCACGTCGGAGAGCCGTTCCTCCTGCCCGGCACGTTTCTCTCCCTTTCTCCCCCATTCCTTTGCCCGGGATTACGCAGTCCCAGGGTGTCTTTGCTTTCGGGTGTGGGACTTCAAACTGGTTGAACCAATTCGTAGCAGATGATTCACTGGATGCATTTCGGCCTGCGCTTTGTTCCCGCAGTGTCTGTCAGCAGCTCGCAATTTTTACAGACGTGCTAGCTGTCGTTCTGTGTCGCTGCAGTCCCAGGAGCCCCCGCCATGCACCAGGCGCTGCCCCATCACGCAGCAGGGATGCACAAATCGCAATCATACTCCTTTCTGCAAGTAATTCTGGGCGTCCTGGCGATCCCTGAGCCATTAATTCGAGGCTTTTCAATGACCCAATTTGAGTGGCAGAGGTGATTAGGTGATTTTTTTTTATTATTTTAGGGGGTTATTATTAGGGTTATTCACTTAGATTTGACAAATGTAACCATCCAGAATTCGGTCTATAGTAATAAGCAGTGAGACTGGTGAGGCGGTGCAGTGTTTGGGGAGTAATCTGTAGTGCTGGAAGGATGGAGGTGGTGGTTTGAACTCTGCTTAGAGTTGCTTTTGCTCTCTGGATTTGAGGCTGTTGCCAAGTTGCGGGGTGGGGGGGGTCATCCGAACAGGGGTGGCCTCGCTGCCAGCGTCGCTTCTGCCAGAGCTGTCGCCTGCATCTGAGACGTCAAAAAGAGCAAACTGCAAGCTTGGCTCTTGCCTGGCTCCTCTGCCCTATTGCTTCCCTGAATCCTTTTGCTTTCCAAGGTGGGAGAGATCTGCCTCCCAGAGCAGCAGAATCCAGTTTTCCCTCCCCGGCTAAGGCGGCTGTGAGTCAGCGTGCTCGCGAGGTTCGTCAGCGGGAGGAACTGGTCTGAGGAACCGTGACTGTGAGGCCGTTGGAGCACCGCCAGCTCGGATCTCTGCTGACAGCGTACCCCAGGCTTTGCTTTCTCCCTGTTTGACAGCATCGGGGGGCAGGAGGCAGAGCAGCTGCTGCTTGTGGAGGCTGCTAGAACCCATGGGTAACCCCCAAAGGCTTGTGAGATCCTGGAGTTGAGCTGCTCCGAGCCTCTCCTTAGATTAAAGCTCCATAGCTGGGATCAAGTCTTGCCACTGGAGCTGGGTTATCTCCGGGCTGCACTGGGAAGCCCCTGTGTGGGTTTTGGGTATCACTGCTGCTTCCATTTGTACGTGTTTCCTCCTGGGTCCAGAGCTCGCTCCTCCCTTCATCCAGTGAAAGCTGAGGTCTGGCAGCTCAGTTCACCAGACCTTCCTCGCACCCCAGTGTAGCCTAAAGCTTTGTCCTTGCAGCCATATTCATAGAGTTCGTGCCTGTAGCCTGGATGGAAGGAAGATGTTCTGGTGCACCCGCACCAGGTGGTCTGCGGCTTTAAAAATTGAGTTAGATACAGGACAGATGCTCTCCAAACTGAGAATAGATGCTCCTCAGACCTGAAATTAAAGCATGAACTTGTCTGCCTTCTCTAGCTGGGGGCAGCCATCAGCGGCTGCAGTGACCATGAGTCCTGTTCAGGGCAGCAGAAGCAGCAGCTTTACGTTTGGTGGAGGCGAGAGGTGCGAAAGCAGAGGGCTGTGCTTAAAAATGGCCATCCTGAAATTGATAGCCCCTTGCGTTTGTGTTCTGAGCCAGCTGCCTGGCCTCACTTGAAAATGTGCTGTCTACTAGAACAGTCAGGATGCGAACACCCCCCTCGTCTGTGGCCCCCAGCTTCGTGGCTCCTAATGCTGAAGTTTCCGTCTGGCTTTTTTCCTGGTGGGGTCTCCTGCTTTTTTCTCCCCTCTTAACTTAAGGTTCTGTTAGGCAAATCTGCTTCACCAGGCTTTCCCACCAAACAGGGCAGGGGAAGAGATGCAGACCGCTTATCGTGACAATGCTGAAGGATTTAGGAGGAAACCTTTGACTGAAGTAAGGTGCCACCTTGGCTTCCATGATATTAACCCCGGCAGGCCCAAGGCAGGAAAAAGGCAGTGGTGGGTAACGACATCAGCACAGAGGGAAGGAGGTTTTGTCCCTCTGTGCCTCCCACCCCGGTGCGGACGCCCCACAGCAGGCAGGAGCGGGCAGCAGGGGCTGGCTGGCAGCGTTAGCTCTGCTGAGGGATTGCGGGTGATACAGTAAACTCTGTTTGGAGCAGCCCAAATAATCCCTTCCCTGTGCAAGCCGTAAGGCAGTGTGCAGGGAAAGCGTCACTGATGTTACCCTGCCCGAGTATTGTCTTCTAGCAAACTTCCAGGGTTTCGTGGCTTCCTCCCCTGCCCGCCCCCCGCCCCCCCCAAATAAATGCAGAGCTTGGCACAAGCACAAAATCCATGTCATCCCCACTCGTACCAGGAAGGGAGACATAAAGGCAGAAAGTAATGAAGGCTGTAGGCCAAACTGCGTGAGGGTGAGAAAGCGAGGGGAGGAACAAGGGGAGGGGGAGGAAGCCCAGTGAATAGGGGGAAAGGAGAGGAAACGGGAGAGGAAATAGTCCGGGGAGAGTAGCATGAGGTGGGCAAGGCAAGGCCAGAAGAATGGAAGGAAATCCTTGCAGAAATGGGCAATTTGAAACCTGTTCCTTCTGTGCCCCCGTGATGTGCCTGCCCCTGGCAGATGCTCTGGATCTGGAGATGTTTGGGGACGAATTGGCTGGCTTTTGGTGACGTGTCGGTTGGGACAGGGAGAGGGAAGGAGGCCTAGGAAGAAACCTCCTTGCCCGTGCCCCTGGAGCTCCTGGCATACCTGGAGCATCAGTCCCAGAGGATGAGTTCTGGAAGGCCGTAGGTGTGCCCAGCCCACTGCCACACACAGGGCTCCCACGGCTGCAGCTCACCAGGCCTTGTGGCTCCTTCCCCCTCCCTGGCCATCTCGTTATTTGAAGGAGAAGGGTAGGTGGGAGGAAAAACCCATGATCTTGCTGGCCTGCTGCCAGTTGCTAAGGCAGTTTCTTCAAAAGGGAGAGGAGCTGTGGAAGGAGGGAGCTGCCTGGAGAGGAGGCAGATGATGCAACGCAGGGACCAGGCGGAGAGAGGAGCCTGCAACCACCAGTGATGGAGGCAAGTGGGACCGTGGGCTCAGCGGGAGCAGAGGTGAAGGAGTCCAGAGGAAAGGGGCAGGGGGGCACCAGGGAGGAACAGCTCTTCGCACAGCTCAGCCGTAGAGCCAGCATCCCTACGGACCTGTCTCAGCTGATCGGTTTGCTGTCGCTCAGAGCAGCTCTGTGAAGTGTTGCCTGTGGCTGGAGGGGTTTTTTTGTTCCCTAATGGCTTTTCCCTCCTCCTGTGGTTTCTCTGGTGAGTACGGGATGTGTGTGGTCTGCTCTGCTGTGCGGGCAGGACCGGGAGCAGCACTTGCTCCTCTTGCCAACACTGGGAGGAACACGTGTGCCTCTGGGCCCAGGTCGGACGTGCGGGTTAGAGGCCATGAGCACTGTCCCTCCTGGGCGAGGGCACCAGGGGCTCAGTGGGACAAGGGTGCCTTTTGCTGTCCCCTCCTTGCCTCAGTGCTGTGTTTGAGTGTGTTTCTGCCCAGGTGGCATATATTTGGGCAAGGTTTGTGAAAGCTGGTGACTGCCTGGCCGCAACACCCCAATCTTCCAGTGATTTGGGCCCAGAAAGATGCTGAGTGGCTGTTGTCAGCTGTGGAGTTGCTTCACTGGCTCGTGGTGATACCGAGCAGCAGCAGAGCTGAATGCAGACCTGGGCCAGCACCGGGCCAGCACTGCCGGCAAGGAGCTGCTGCTCAGCACTGCGACGGCTCCTCTGCCCAGAAAGCCCACTGCTGGGGCACTTTGGCAGATGCACCTCAGAGAGGGAGGGACTGTCCTTCAGTCCCGAGGGCACCCCAGATTCCTGTCGCCCCAAGAAACAAGGTAAGAAGTGACTTAGTCCTCTGGTGTGGTGTTGGTGTGAGATACCTCAGACCTGAACCCTGTCCACTGCAGGTCAGTGCCTGTGCTGAACCCCATGCCTGCTTTCTGCTGCCTGCCATGTAGACAAGCTCAGAGCAGGGGCAGGTTGTGGAGAAATGCCCGGCAGCTGCCGGGGAGCCCTTTGGTCGGGGGCAGGTACTAGAGGCAGATGCAGCTCAGCAGCTCCTCACACAAGTACCCCACTTTAAAAGGCCCAGAGCAATGGTTTGCCCTTGCTGAGCTGGAAAGCTAAAAGGTGGGAGCGAGTGGGGAAGGCACCCGCTTAAGGAAGGGGTAAGTAGGGCTCTGCACATAGCCTTGGCATCTCCTTCTGACAAATCACAAGTGAGAAAGCAAACTCTTAAAAGATAGATGGCAACAAAACTGGAGCAGCTTCGGGAGCGCAACAGCAGCATCTCCGCATCTGCTGCATCAGGCCAATGAACCAACAACTGGAAATGTCTGTATGGGAGGCAGCAGCCCATCAGTGCAGGGCAAGTGCCGCTGTAGCCTTGGAAGGGAGCACAGTCGCTGGGGAAAGCATTCACACCGTCGTCTTGGGTGCGTTTCAGCCCTCTGAGCACGGCACTTGCTGAGCAGACAGAAATTCAATCCCTGGGCTGGCTTTAATTCTTCCACTTCTCCTTTCTTTGCGTTTCCCGTGTCCCTGCAGCCATTTGTCCCGGAGCGGCAGCTGGTGCGCAGGGCCCCGTGCCCCACGCTGCCGCTGCTGGCTGCCGCGCTGGTAACACGAGCCAGTTCGCTGCAGCAGAGATGCTATGTGCGGCATGTCGGGACGGGGAAAACTCACTGCTTTTCTGTCTGGTTTTTGGTTCGCTGTAAATCCAAAATGGAGCAGTCATGTTTCTGTGGGTGTAGAGGGGCGGGAGGGGGGTGACTCACTTGCTGTGCACCACAGCCTGGGCCAGCCCAGACAGCACTCACGGACTGTGCTCACTGCTTTATTGCCACAAAAGGCTTGAGCCAAAGACAGGGGAGAGATAGCCCTCCTGGCTGGCCCTGAAAGCAAACACTGGTCACCTGGGGCGAGGGAAGAGAGCAGTGATAAATGAAGCAGTGGATTAAGGTATCGGATGTTTGCTGCTGGGATTTAATGCCCTAAAGGACAGTGCGTTATATGTATTTAAGCTGGACAGGCTCTGCTCTTGCCGAGCGTAGCTGCACCCCGGTAAGCTGCACGCACCACCCGCCCAGCTCAGAGCTGCGGCGCATGGCACAACACAGCTCAGCATCCCTCAAGCGCTCGTAGCCGCAAGAATGGCCACAGAAACACACGCCGGCGAGGGCACCCGTGTCGGGGACAAGCCTCACGCCAGGAACAAGGTGACATTTCTCGTTCTGTAAGGTGGAGAGGGGTGAGACTGGGCTGTTGCTCCCTTGCCCCCTTCCACCTTCTGTGGGCACTGCAGGGCAGGCGAGACCCTCTCCCACAGCCCTCTCATGCTGCTGGCCCACTGGGTCTGTCTCCCCCTTACTGTCCTCTTTCGTGGAGGGGAAGAATGAAGCCAGAGTTTATTTTAATTGTTTATTGTATAATATAAAACTACAAAAGTAAGACTGCTCATTTCCATGTACATTTGTCCAATTGGGTTTTTTTGATTACAGCCCATACCTACATGTGAATACAGTAATCTGGTTTCAGATGTATATGTCTGTAATATTGCATAGAAAAGGCACAGCTCTAAGGTCTGTGGGAGGGAAAGGGGAAATACAGCCTTTTTTTTTCTTTTTTTCTTTCTTTTTTTGACAATAACAAGCCCTGTTCAAACAACCATGCACTGAACATGTCACACTATTTACACCTTTGCCAGAATCTTGGCCTTTATAGGCGCTAATATGGATTACGCTCAGAACTAGATAGGAGTTGAGGCTGGGATTTTTAATCTGCAATTTGTGTTTTTCAAGAGGCTCCAGAACTTGCATTAGGCTTATTTGAGAAAAAGTGCTTAAAAAAGAACTAATTTATTTTAAAATGTTCACTCTCATTAATAGAAGCACTGAAAGCAACTCGCACAGAAGCAGAATACTGAAACCTGACGTGGAGGGGAAGGGGAACCAAACCCAAAAAAACCCCTGTAACAAGAACAGAAGTTCACAATGTGCAGGAGTGAATTAAACCGTTTGTCAGACAGGACCCATTATGATTTTACTTGATTTAATGGTGGTAAAAGTGTAAACTTTGGATTGAAAACATTGGTTTTAAACAGCCCAGGCTATTACCACACAGCATTGAGGAAAAACCCAATTACTTTTCATGAGGTCCAAACTTACAGTGATTGCTTCAGATGGTGGCTTTACTGTCTTGCTGTTCTAGCTGGCTGCAAGGAAGGTGCCAGATCGATGCATTTATTTACAATACTGCTCGACAATGTTCTCCTGAAGAGGGAAGTTTCCCCTTCCTTTGCATATGGGGCTGTGCGGTCCTGTCGGGCTCTGGAGGGGACCCGTGGTATGGCCGGACACGCAGAGCGATGTGGGACGTTTGAATGCGAGCAAGCAAACCCTCTGCCGCACGTGCAAGGTGCGGTTGTGACTTCTCCTCTGGCCTTGCCTTCTGGCAACGAGGCGGTGACAGCTCTGTTGCAACTTCTGGAGCTGCAGGCAACAGCCTGCGACCGTGTTCAGGCCTCCAGGCCCAGGGACTTCAGCTGGGCTGCCCGTGTGGTTAAAAAGAAAGGGGGGGG
>VZSC01003847.1:98959-115262 GCA_013398225.1 Steatornis caripensis
ATCACCTTTTTCAAACACTGACCAGGCCAGCAAGATGGAGGTGACTGCATTTGCTCCTAGCTCATGCTGCAGATTCCAGCAGGGTGCTGGGGCAGGCCAGTCTTGAGAAGCTGACAAGGTAGGAGCCTGACTAGGGGTAATTTTGAACATAAAACTGTCCCTCATCCATACCTTTTTTGCATATTTCGAACAAGCAGACCCATATTAGAAAAAGGGGGGGTGGGGGTGGGCAGGGGGTAGAAATCATGTGAACCATGCATATCCTGACTGGAACTCAATTCATTTTCTCTGAATCTGGCTCCCATACCCTTTTTCATACAGATTTACATTCCTACAAGAGAATACATTCCTACCATACATTCTGTACATGTTACAATCCAGATGTTGTTAGCTTCACAATAAAATAAATATATTTACAGAAGGAAAAAAAAGAATAAATAATTTATGAAAACAAACAAAAAAATCACTTCAAATCCAAAGCTCTCTTGTTCTGCTCCCATCTTGTCACTTCATTGCACATTAATGTCAATCTCCATCCCTGGTGTAGGTCTCAGAGAAATTCCGCGCGTGGCTGCCATTAGGACCATGGCAAAGGCCACGCTGGAGACGGTAAGTGACCGTGCGGGGAGAAAGCCACAGCTTGAGCCCTTCCCTCCGCAGCCTGCTGCCATTACGGAGCGGCGCCAGCCTTGCTAACCTCTTGCCTAGTCCCTCAAGTTAGGTATGTTTGTGTCCCATGGATTCCTGTAAGGACTCTGCCATAGGACGTGCGCTTCAGCACCAAGGATACACAGACATTGTCTTCGGAGTGGTAAAGTGGATTTAGAGCTCCTCTCCTGTTCAGCAGATACAAAAACATCAACTACCCCCACTCAAACAACAGCGCAGCTCGCTCTCTCAAAAAAGAAAAAAAAAGGCATTGATGTGAATTTGTGCCTAGGATATGTTTTTTGTTTAAATGCATAAGTAATCCCAAAGAAAGGGCAGCTCCGGCATACTGTAAAATCAGTTTTTAACCACGGTAAGGCACGTGCTTACCCCGTTCCCCTGTGAAACGACTGATGTTACCACACGCCTCCAGGTTTGTGCAGACAGACACACATGTACCGCCTTTCCCAGTTGCACCAGTTACCAGAACTGCAGAAGCCAGCAGGGCTGTCTGTTTTCCTGCAAGGGCCAAGGAGAGCGGCTGAGCACTGTCTGGTCACTGCTGGGTGTGAGATGGAGCTGTCCCCCCCCTCCTTCCCCACCCCCTCAGTTCCGATGGTCCCTAAAGCTACTCTTGGTCAATGGTTTTCTGAAGTTTGAAGCAATAGCTAACTTTGTTTTTTTAATTCCTTGTAAGGAAATGACTGCAAATCCATGAGCATCCCGCTGCTTCACTGAGTTCAGCTTCAAAAAAAAGAAAGCAAACCCCCTCCCCCAGCCAGTTCCCCCCCAAGCCCCACGTCTCACCCTGGCAGATGACTTAGGAGCCAGAAGCACGTTTTGTAATTGTACATGACGCACTTCATTTCCATTAGAGGTTCCTTCATTGCAAAACATCTTTGCTTTTATACTGTGTCTGTGTGCATACCTACGTTACATCTGCCTATCTATACGCTAATAAATATACATGGCCTGTTTTAAAGTGCCAATTTATAAAAAGCCGCCTCTTTAAAAGGTGGACAAGACCCAATTTCATCCATGACAAGAAAGGAGCAGAATTAACTGAATATTGCCAAATGAAGTAAAACATAACTTAAAATTTTTTAAATAAATATAAAAGTTATTCCTAAAGAAGCCATAGGCATGTCAACAATATAGGTTGTAACCGGCGCTCAACAGCTAAAGTACCATTGAAAAACTAAAATGCCATAGCAACTTCAGCAATAGGCATGACACATTGCAAACATTTTTTTTTTAAATTAAATGTACACCACAACGAACTTAAAAAATGCTATTGGTGCAGTAATGAGAAGACTTCTCAGGCGTTACGGGGAACGGGACCATGCATAGAAAGCTGTGTCTGTATATTCGTTGTAAAACAGGTCTATAAAGTGTAAAGCGGGTAACACAGTTGATACAAGAAACCAACCCTATACGAGATGCCAAGTGATGTAACACGACTGGCTCCAGTTTCAACCGCAATGGATATTAAAGCAAGTCCATCCAGTGCAGGTAAGAGATGAGCTTCACTGCAGTAATACTGAAGTTGCCTTTTTCAGCACTTAGCACAGTGAGGTGGGGTGAGGGAAGGAGAAATGCTCCAAGAAAGGGCGAGTGGACGCTGTTAATGCCAGTCTTCTGCCCGCTCCGCGTGTACGCCCGTCCGTCAAGAAGAGTGCCGCAAGAAGTTGGTTCGCGGTGAGCAATGGGCACGTTCTGCCTCAAAACCATTCCCAGGGGCTTCAAGTGAGGAAGCGCTGATCTGCCGCTGTGTTACGGTGTTCCACGTCACGCGGGGGGGCAGGCGGGTGGGCTCGGGGGCTGTGGCCATGGTGATGCTCAGGACCTCTTCGGGTGAAGTTCCACAACTGTTTCCTGCCAACTGCTTCACATACGTGTTGGAAAAGGACATGGCTCTAAGTTTCAGGAATCACAGTAGTGTGCAGTGGGTACAGCAGGGAGCAAACACTTGTGAAACTCCCACGGAAGCAGCTCGCAGCCCTTTCTTAAAGCACTTTTTTTGTTTGCATTCAGGGAAACCGACTGCAGGCTTATTTGATCCAATTTTCTCTTTGCACCATACACATATAAAACATTACAACTCTGTATAAAAGTACAAGTGGTTCTTGTACATCTGAATTATGCAGGAACTATGTGAGCAAATCCTATCAAAATAGCTATTTTTTTTGTGTGTATAAACAGCATTTGTTTTTAGAAAAAACAATATCATAAACTGCAGAATCTGTACAAAAATATAAAATAAATTTGGGCAGCAGTTTCTAAACAGCCATGTAAATGCAACACTTAAAGAGGAGCAGGTTAATGCCTCCAAAAGGCTGAATTGCTAAGTCAACCTATACAGGGCTAAAATGGTATTGAGATTATCTAAATAATAAAATTTTTACCTCTTGCAATAAAACTTATAGAAAAAATAGACAAATATGCACATGCAATTTACAGCTTTCCCCAACATAAATCTTGTGCTTAGCTTTTACAATTTTTTTCTTTTTTTTTTTCCTTTTTTTGTAATAACATAACATTGTCTACAATACATATTCTTTTCTATACCAGGATATTCGGTCTTCCTTGAGGAACCACTTTAAAAAAAATACATTAGAAGTGGTCATAGATGGATGAAGGCACTCCAACTCTGCTTGAAGCAAAAACTAGTGTGATCCTTTTCTTTTCAAAAAAGGCAAGCAAGGACGCATGCACAGTGCTGTGAATCTGGGGTGGGAGGGACTATGGAAATACTACCAAGTGTATATACTGGTACTTAAAATTAAAAAAAAAAAAGGTTGCTATATTTCTATATTTTAAGACCCAACAAGCACCTCCATGATGTGATCCAGTTCTGTGAGGTCCATTTTGAAAGGCTGATTTGGAGTTACTGGTTGACTGCTGTATGGAGCGAGAGTTTTTAGGAGCTCATCTGCTGAGACAGGAGCCATTTTTGAGGCAGCCCCTGTGGCAGACGTGCAGGGGTCAAAATCATACATGGACGTATCAATGTCAGCAAACAGAATATCATCCAGGGTCAAGTCTGTGAGGAAACCTGTGGAAGTTGTTATCTCAAAGTTGCCAGGTAGCGAGTCCATGAGTTTCGATTCGGCCGGTCTGCTGTCTGGGAGGCCCTCAGGCTTTTGAACGTTGGACTCGCTGGGGTGGTCTTTAGAGTCATTGGCTGCTGTTTCAGCTGCTACTGCCTCTGCGGAGGTAGGTGCTGGACAAAGCTCCTCGATTTCGTCCAAGGCTGAGGAGAAGCTGTCCTTTACTGGTTGGAGAGCAGGAGGTGGTGGTTTTGTTGGACCATCGTGCTGGACAGTTGGGGAAGTGCAAAAAGTGTCGTCCTCGAGCAAAGAGGCTGGGGTGAGGCAAGACTCCAGGGGCGTAGTGCTTACGAAGTCAGTGGGGAGAAGGGGCTGGGAGGCGAGATGGCTGAACGCCGGCTGGGCCTCGCGGAAGTTGTCGCTGAGAGGGTCGGCAGGCTGCGAAGCGGTCACAAACATGGGCCTCAAGCTGCCTTCTTGTTTGAGTTCTTCCTGGATTCGCCTCAACATGTTGTTAATTAAAACTGTCTTTTGCAAGCTTGGCTCGGTTAATGGCCTGTGGTTATAAAGTTTCATAAGGGAAATGTTGAAGATAGTCTGACGCTGTAAGGTGTAAGACACCTTAGAGGGACCATCAGTAGGAGACACCACTTTGCCTTCCAACCCATCTTCATGCTCGTCAAACTTCCGCTTTCCTCCTTTCCCCAACATATATCTGAAAGGAAGGAGAAGAGATCGATGAAGCCAGCAAAGCTTAAAGCCTGTTCTTCCCGCCTGAATCGCTGCCCCAGTCCACCTACTCCCTTGCGCACGTGGTGGGGACAGATGGGTTGCTCTGTCCCCTCCTCCCTTACCCCAAACAGTCACAAGTGGGAATCTGTCCACATAAATAATTTGCTCTTGGCCCACGGCAGCATGATGAGGAAGCAGGAGCTGTCTTAACGCAGTGCTCTGGTCCATCATGTTTAAGCATGGCTACACTGGTAAATTCCAAGCAGGAACTCAAACAGCAGCTATAAAACTCAAGCCCTTGCTCGCCTTATAGCAAATTTACCTCTTGCATATGTATGTTAAGTGTAGGGTCCCCAAATATCTGTACATAGGTGCACAAGCTACAGCTACGCTACTGAACGTTCCTTTAAATTTCCTGATGCAGTACAACGCCTGGGCATACAAACGTAATACACCCAGGTTCTTACAATGACTTCCCCTTTTTATTCAAAAGGGCGTTCACAGGGGGAAGGGGAGCGAGGCTCAAGCAATCGTATACTGAGAGAAGCCTTCCCACAGAAGGCAGGAGATTCAACCCTTTGGCACACCAGGATATATGTGTATCTGACCTCGTAGGTTTATTTAACTGATCGCATAAAGACTAAATTACTAGAGCAGGAAATGCAGTTATTACACTCAGGATTAGATAAATTACAGATGAAGATGATGATCCATCAGGTCAGTTGGTCCGAAGAGCTTTTGCACCAGAGCAAGGACGCGTTGCTCCAGATGCACCATTTGTCTTCACTTCTCCCCCATCAAAGCGTGCCCCTCACTCAGGACTACATCCACGTCAGGTTTCGTGTGAGAACAAAAGAATGCCATACGGCTTTCTAAAGAATAAAAATCAGCATAAATGCATGTGCTTTTCTCCTGGTCAGATGGCAGACTTTGAAGAAGGAAACAAAGGAAATTTTACCAAACTTGCGCCACATCATAAATCATCTCTGGGCTAAGACTAAGTAGGGCAGTTCAATTCCCGGTGCTGTCTCTTCCAGGATGTTTCAGAGCGCCTGGAAATGCTCCTCTACACAGCACAGTCCCAGCCTCATTTTATCACCATTATGTTTGTGACATGAAGATCGCCCCCCCACCAAACACAGAGGAATGAAGGAATCGCCAGGCTGTGACAGAGGCACAACCTAACGTTATGTGTCTGAACGGGGAGGGTGTTAGGGTCAGGAACCCTCTGCCCCACACCACTACCCATCTTTGGTGAGTAGCCAGGCTTTGGTTTGTTGAAACATCCACGATTACTTGGGTGAAACAGCACGATCCCTGTGACAGGCACTTCTTTCAGTGCTTGTGAGACAGCAGGTTCCCTCTGACTCTCTCCCCGACCACCTGCATGGACCCAGTTTACCAGACAAGCTGTTTTATCACATCTAAGTCAAAACTAGCAGGAGCAGAGGCCGTTAGAACACTTCACTTGCCTGCGCCATGGGCTGCATCTAATCAGCTGAGGAAAAGTGCTGCAAGAGGCGGGGGTAGGATCGCAGGCGTTGCAGAGCAGCACCCCACACTTGGCCTGCTTCCGCATCTCAGGGCAGACGTTCGGCTTTCCTCCCTCATTTTCCCGGGTAGAATGGCGACGTGCTGCAGCTCTAACCCAGTTGCCCTTTTAATAGGATCACAGACAGGCCCCTGTTCATCCCTGCATCCCTCCCTCCATTTAACACAACGCTAGTAAAACGGCATGGAAATTTCTGCCTCATTTTAAAAAAAAAAAACCAAAAACAAAAAAAAGTGGAAGATGCTTTCCAGCCCCAGCTACCCAGACAGAAGTTGCAACAGGCATATAAATAGATTTTTAACCCCAAACCTGACTCCTTTCATATGAGCTCTATTATGCAGCTATTGCCTACCTATCATCTGGGAGACAAAACTCGCCTTCCTTATTTGAGTACAATTCCCAGTTCCCCCAACGGGATCCAGTCCTGCAAAATGACTGCACCGGGCAGGTCTAACACCAATTTCATCGTCATGCACTGGTCCCACAGTAGCTAAGGACTTGCAAACATCCCCAAGAATGTCTGAAAAACACGTAAAAGCAAAGAGCCCTTGTGAAGTGGGAGAGGGGGCAAAAGAAGTCAGGGTTTCAACGCAAAAGGAAAGAGCTTCAGAAAGCATTTTCTGGGTGTTAAATCTAGAATCAGACCGGGTGAAGCGAGCCGCTTCTGGTTAAAAATAAGTCCCAAATCCAGATCATTTTCTAGCATATTATGCAATTAAAAAAAGAAAGGCGGGGTGGGGGAGGGTGCAAGCTGAGCGGAGCTGAGGAACGGGTAGGCTGCCATCCAAGCTCCTTGGCCAGCTACCAGCGATCCCTGCGCCTGGAATCTCGGGTGAACAAAACCTCTGAAATTTAGCACTACTGCCGAAGTCTGGTTTTTCTCTGCTCCCTAGTGTCACTTCCATGGACTACTCCAGAGCTGTGCACGTGGGTCTGGGGTGCGAGGCAGGGGGGCTTTGCTGCTCAAATGTTCGTGACGGACACGCTTCCCTCTGCTTCGGAGAGGTAGAGTAAGAAAGGGAGGACCGGGTTAGCAAGAATCGAAATCCCCGTCTCAAGCCCAGCACGTTTTCAAAGTAGCAATGGGTTTAGGAGAGCTAGCAGTTTTCCATCCCTTCCTACTACCTCCTCCCCCTGAAAAAAGACAGACTCTGCCCTAAAGACATACCAATGCTCTATTTAAAGGAGAAATTTTTAAATGGCTTGGGGACTAGGAGAGTTTTGAAGTTTGTCAGGCTCTGCCAGGAACATATAAAAACATTCACTGCACAAAGCAAACCTTTTTCCCACCGTGACAAAGAAAACAGACCATTCAGGTGGCCACGCTCCATTCCTTGCACTCGATTATTATTATTGTTAGGGGACGTCAGCAATCATTTTGAACAAACCCAACTGAGCCCATTCACATCCAAGACTGAGGTGCTGATAGTTAAGACATTTTTTAAGCTCATCAGTAAGAGCTATGGGATCACCACTAGTAAACGCAATGATAACCTCACTACGTCATTTTCCAGGAAGCTTAGAAATGATTCAAGGTTTCCTGTATGTATGACTGTCGAGCTTTCGCACCTCACTCGATCACATAGCTTGGTTCAGAGCTTGTCCTTTTGAAAGATAAAATAGATCAGGCAGCTCCCAATTTCACCTACTAGCTTTTCAGCACCGCTTTCAGTTTCCTTTTCCCCAGTAACTTTCTCTGAAGCAGGCTTAACCATTAAAGCAGGATGCCAGCCTAAGCAAGGAGGTTTCGTTCCCCCAAACAGGGGGCTCAAACAAGCACCACTAGACTCTCAGCTTTAAAAAGTTTTATTTTATTCCCTTCTCCTCTGGCATGCAAATGGGAATTGTAAAAATGTTTTCCTCCAGTTTCCATAAATCACTTTATTAGTTCTAAGCGAAGCAAGGAGGGCGTATCTTTTTAGACCAATTGATAGAGTTGGTAAAAACAGACATGCTTTCAGGCTTGCAAGCCTTTCTCTAGATCTCCATGAAGGAATTTTATAGTTTCTGACTGCCAGAGCTGGAAACAACGTTGGCTGTTTGTTCTTTACAGTTCAAACCATCTCTTCCCTCCTTCAACCAACAGTTTCATGCCTACATTAAAGAGATCAATGCTGTAAATCTTAAGATGCTGAACAGCATTAAAAAAAAGAAAAAAAGCAAGCAAGCTGTACAATGCCAACACTTGATCTGGTTCAGTTCCGTTCATCTCAAAAACTTTGCTCCTAGCCTTTCCAGCCGAAGCTCCCGCTGGGAAAACAAAAACGCCAAACTTACAGACTGGGTTGGCCAAAGATCAGTGCAAAATGAGATATACCCACACCCTCCCGAGCGTCAGAAGACAGAGGTGGCCTACCAAGTCAGATGGCCGTGATGGGAACAGCCAGGCCACAGCAACCCACCAAAACGCAAGATCAGACAGGCAGCAACAAAGGGTCACATCCGTGGAGGGTCTTTCGTGCACCAATTTTGGCCGAGCAGCGATCCCAGGCAGATGTATTTCTGCTGCATTTCTATCTGTCTGCCAGCAAACGTCACTTTGGGGCCAAGCGTTAAGAGTTGAGATGGATGTTGCTTTGTTGTTGTTTTAATAAAGGGTGTTGTAGGGTTTTGGTATGCAAGTTAGTTTTCAGTGTTACTTAGGTATGTGGAACCAGAAAGCTGAAGAAAGGCAACAGAAAAACTGCATTTATCTGGGGACTGGGGTGGGGGGAGTTACTTGGAGATCTTCCCCAATATTATCTACCAGTTGGCTCTAGCTCTGGAAGACCCAGACCCAAAAACTGAACCATTGTTGCTGAGAAAGAGTCAACTTGCTTTTTTGCCCATTTAGGGTGATTGCACGCGCCTCAGAGCCAGAGAAACCCTAGCATTGTTTAGAAGTTGGCTTTTCTTAATTGAAAAACAAAAGTAATATATATTTTTTTCATTTACATGTCATTTAGCTTCCTTTTATTGGCTCTGCATGCTCTTCAGACAGAGCTGGAAAGAAATGCAGCTGGGGCTCTGTAGAAGAGATAATCAGCCTGGAGCGGGTGGTTCTCTGGAGTCAACCATCATCGATTAAACACAGAAAAGCTTGTGCAATGCCTGACTATGTCTCTGAGTCCACTTAGTGACGAATCCTTCGCTCTCCAGAGGACAGAGGTATGCGTACATCGTGAGAGAAGTATTGTATTTATCGATCGTACTTAGCACGTTACACCTTGTCACTGCTGGACTATTTCTGAAGTCTTTAATAATTGGGAGTTTGGCATAGGGAAGCAAGGGATATATAAAAACAGAAGGGAATAAGTGATTTGGTTATCTCACCAATAATAAAAATACCCGTTAATGTTAATTCTCAAAGGCTTTGAACAGTTTAGTTTAAAACGTCTCTCAAGACTGAGGGCTCTTCTTGGAAATCAATTCCACAACCCACTAGTCCCTCCCTGCTCGTCAAGGCAGACAGGAAGGAAAAAGAAAGAGGAACCGAACACCAAGAGCGACGGCGGCGAAGGATCTTTAAGAAGTCACGTTTCCACTCACCCACCCTATCAGTCGGTCTAGAGGACGGACAGCTTAATACAGCGAGGTTCACTTTCAGAACAAACGTCACATTGCTCAAAAAGGTAAAAGCATCAAACCCCAGGGTCCACAGGCAACATTTCTCCTGATGCAGCCGAAAGCAGAAGGACAGATGTGAGCAGCAGGGGCCCGTGCAAAAAGTGGAGTTTAAAGCAGGACCGGTTACTTTCTGACATCTTGGGTAATTAAAACGCCAGGGGGAAAAAAAAAATGGAAAGGGAGAAAGAAAAAGGCAACTTGGGGTAATTAAAATAAAACACTACTTCACACATACACATGCGCAGAAAACACAAAAGCCCTTCAAATCGCAAAGAGAGTACTGAATTTGCACATTTCATTCCCAAAACAAAGTTTCCCAAACCTCAGGTGTAAATGAACCTCGTCAGGGCTTCTCCGAGACTCTATCCAGTAAATTATGCAAGCGCTTTCTGTGTCACTTCTGGCACACGAAATATTATTTTCCTCTCCTCCATCCCTCGCTCCTCATCCTTGAGGGTTGCATTGGCTGTATCCTGGCCCAACGGCAGTCAATGAGTGTTTTGTTACTGACTTCAGCAGGATCAAGATTTGGCATAGATAGCTGCAGGACCAAAATAAAAAGGCCTTTTGTGCCAACTGGGTTCAACTGGCAATCAAGGGCTAGATCCTCTGAGCTAGCAGAGGCAGGCTGGGCTGCCGCGAGGTGCTTCAGTGCTGCCAGATCCAGCCTGAGGGACCACCTGAACTCGGAGTCCCAACAACTTCAAAGCATTTGTCCCCTAGAGCTAGGGAGACAAACAGGTAAAACTCTCTCCCCCCATCCCTGTTTCCACATCCCCAAGGCCATGGCAGAGAGAGGGAGAGCAGATGCGTCTTGGGAAGACCCCCCTGGGGCAGGACCACAGGCTCACCCACGGCAGAACGATGCTCCCTGGCCTGCAGGATCCTGCCAAAGCAGAGCAAACCTGCCCTGGCAGCTGGGAGCCGGCCTGCCCTCCAAGAGCACAGGCATCCTCCTCCCATTCAAAGCTGGAAAAGAAGGAAAACAGTCGAGGGGAACGCGAGTACAAATCTGGCACCCTCTCCCAGTCTCGTTAAAAACAAGGAAGAAAGCTGATCAGCCCAGGTGACGAGGTTTAACTCCAGGACTGGAGGAAATAACCAATGTGGACTGTCAGAGGCAACACCCACCGTGTGATGAAAATCACCCCTCCTTGAAGATTTCATCTGTTGACATCAGGGTCTTTAAATCCTGGCACGGCAGCATCCCTGGGAGCTAGTACAGCATGTACCACGCAGTAACGCACGGCTACGTTCAATATGCTGCAGCTGGCTCGCAATTTGTACACTGACGAGTGGTGTGGGGTTTTTTTGTTTCTTTTTTTTTTTTTTTCAAGGCTGCTTCTTGGGATCTGATGAAGATTTTACTTGTTTGAGTGTAATGCATCCATGTTGCCTGGCTAGAGAGGGCTCCTGACAACCACTGCCTGGTAAGAATTGGGTCTCATGTCACACGCAAGTTAGATAACAAAAACCCCAAGCCTAGCCAAGAGGTACGGGGAACGGAGCTGTGCTGAGGTTTCTGTCCTCTCCAGACTCGGCACTCAGACTTTCCCCATTTACAAGGTTTGTTTTCCTTGACACTTGCATTTTACATTAATTCTGGCTGCTCTTTTTTTTTTTTTTAAGCTGAGTGAGGTTTAATAAGCACTTACAAAACTCTCCTTTAGAGCTATATCAAAAAATTGGCCTCCTGGGTAGCTCTGTGCTTCCAGAGAGTACAGGGAATTGTTATGTTTGTAAGCCTCTGCTGCAAGGCTGCTGGTGCCAGCAGTAACTGCAAGCGGCAGGTATTTTTCACGTATATTTTATAGGGACCTAACTCTTCCCATCTCCTGTGGTGGATGGGTGAACTTCAGCTCTTCCAGAAGCAGTAAAGAGGCAAGCAAAGCCGCTCAGCACCCTGGAGGGAAGCACCCCACTCCTGCATTCAACAAGAAAGGCAGCCCCTCTCCCTACAGAAACGCAGCCTTAACCCCCCATTTTAGGCACCCGGGAGTGAAGACTGGAGGAGAGCAACTAGCAAGCTGAGTGACAGCGGTCTTTTCTATTCTCAAGTTAAAATCTAAATAAGAAGGGAAACGACAGTGGGTGACTTTCCGAGGCTAATCTAAGCAGGAATTAGCTAGGGGCTACACAAGGAAACCCCTGGCAAACAGGAGACAGGGCATCACAGGAAGCTCAGACTCTCATCTGAGGAGCATCTGAAGTCACGCTGCTCTCGTGGGGCTTGACTTCGGTACTCGGAGCCTGGAGTCCCCAGGTCCCCAAAGGAGCGTCCATGTTAATCACAAAGTAAGGTGAAGCCTTCCCTAGCAAATAAGCAATGCAATTATAAAGCCAGTCAATAGTGTAACGCCAGCCAACGTGTTCCAGCGATATTTTGAAACTGTAATCTGATCCTACTGTTTCCATCCTCATGCCTTGCCTGCTCTCCCTTGTTGCATACTGTACTATTTGAGGCCCAGAGGGCAAAGCAAGCTCTTGCTGTTTGTTAATGATCAGAAACTGTGTTTCGAGCGAGAGCTCTACGCGCGCCGCCCACACTACTTTCTTGGTAGTTTCTTAAACTTGCAGCCCCTCGAAGTCCTGCTAGAAGACTCTCTGAAAAACAAATGCAAGCAAAACAACCAAAAACACAACAAACTCCACTTCTGCCTTCAGTTTCCAGCTCCTTTTTACCACGCTAAAAAAAGGCAAAGCCGCAGTCTAAGGCAATCTCAGACTCTGTAGTGTATTAAGTCTTGCAGGAAACATATGCTTCTATTAAATTGGAAACAGTTTCTAATGCTGTCAGTTTGCTAAATGTAACATGTTCCCTTGGAAGAAGTGGAGCAGTTTTAATGTTTTTGACTAACTGCACACACCAAACAGAGTGTGTCTGATAAAGCTGGAATGGGCTCCAATAAATATAGTTTAGAATAAATTACTGCCTCATTAAGTAATTGTTTGGAAAAAGGAGAGCAGGTTTTCTAGATTATAGCCATGTTATTAAGGGTGTTTATAATATTAGGAATTCTATCAGGGTAGCAGAACATAATGCAAGTTTAAATCAGACGAGCACTTGTTAGCTCGTTAAACCATTAAAGACTACCCTGGCAGAATTAGTAGGTGAACAAGACCACACAGGTTCTGTGCGTGGAAAGCTAGCTAGGAGCATTTCAAACCAGCCGCGAGGCTGAAGTCACGAGCAACGGCTCTGAGCAACTCTGACAACTTCTTTTCAGTAGCAAGCAAGAGCGGGGGATATAGCTTTGTAACATACCAGGGCTAGAAAACATTTATTCCAAGTAGGTTTTGTTTACGTACAGGAAGGCTGTTGTCTCTCCTGGAAAAAAGATCAGGTTTGGATTGCCCACCAGAAGTAATTCTTCCCCCAAAGGTCTCACACAGCCAAAATGACAAGTCTCACATGTTCTGCTTCAGACAGGACTTCTCATCAGCATCTTCACAACAGCGCCCAGCACATGCACACAAGACCCCAGCCTGTCGTTTTTTGGTCTTGTCCTTAACTAGAAGTTTCATGAAACAAGGTTTCTACGACTGCTAATGCTGCCTCAGCCCTTCGTCGGCCCAGTGCAGGTGCAGCCCCGCTGACCGCCAACCCCAGCAGTACCAGCTTAGAGCCAGACCAGGGTGGAGGATTCGCCCCTTCCCACTACCAGCAGCTGTTTTGTTAGAGTTAGTCACTTGTGGGAGAGAGATTTTCAGCAAGATGGCAAAGCTGCCCTCTCCTCAGGTCATCTCGGTGCCAAATCCTCTTCACATCTTTTCCCGGGTTACTCTGAAATTTGGGTGTCCACATGGCAGCGTTACAGAGGCAGCCAGGCCTGCCAAGGGTGAATCAAATTACACCATGCTGTGTACACACGGGCTGCGCAACTCTGCTGCCAGTATCAAAAGCTCAAGGACTAGGAGCTGCGTTACACACCTGGGCATCAGTAGTAAGAAATCAGAGCTGCAGTAAATAAAACCAGGCACAGCGCTAGGCCAGCTCCTCAGACTTTACTATGCGATTAGCTGATTATTCAGCAGACTTAGCTTGTTGTCACCCAAAAAATACGCGAGGGCTCCTACACATGAGACTCCCCGGGATCAGCCAAGAAGCTCCCCCCTGCGCCACACCACAGTTTCTTTTCACAAGTCTGACACTCTGGGCCTCATTGCATGGGAGCAGGAGATGCCGGTCCCGCAAGCAGCATCACGCCACAATGAAATCTCCCCACCAGCAGGCAAGGAGCCACACCGCAGCCAGCGCACGCAGCTCCACACTGGGAGAACCAGAGCCTTAATCTCTTCTAGCGGTGGAGCAGCAGCAATTAAGACGGCTGTGTACCGCTTCAGGGCCCAATTCAGCCAAGGGCTGACTGCCTTCCATTTCTTCCCACTGCAGAGCCAGCAGGCGTCGGCACAGCAAAAGTGCTGGCTAAAAGGAGGCACCTTAGATGTAGATTAAATTCAAAACAATCCAAAAGAGCTAGTGTGGCCACCAGAAAGCGACACAGGCTAGCGAACGCACACTCCCTTTTCACTGCTAAAATTGCACACCTGTAATGACAAGATGCTACTGGTCAGACACTAAGGGAGAATGATGAAATAGCAAGACCGGCTATAGATCCCTCCTCCCCTGCAACGTTGCTCTGAACAATAGATTACGGCTACGTTGTAGTAGGTTGTACAGACATCTCTATTGGCACATGTATGTCATGCTCTAGCTGATATTTTTAGCGTACATNTAATGAGAAGATGCTACTGGTCAGACACTAAGGGAGAATGATGAAATAGCAAGACCGGCTATAGATCCCTCCTCCCCTGCAACGTTGCTCTGAACAATAGATTACGGCTACGTTGTAGTAGGTTGTACAGACATCTCTATTGGCACATGTATGTCATGCTCTAGCTGATATTTTTAGCGTACATAGGGACTGAGTATTGTAGACCCATCTTCACTGGATATGTATAATTCCTACAAAGGTTAATGAGAATTGTGTGAGCATCCAAGAGAGACAAGACCCCTTTGTGTATAATAAGAGAGAGTTTCTCGTGTATGTATAATTACTTGGTTTGAATCCTTGCTTCCAAGCGTATCGCAGCATCTTTTCCCCAAAGATACCTTGTTTTTCCCCCCTTGTCGTAGACCCTTAATAAACACATAGGGCGGAGGAGATACCCACGCTACTGTGGAAAGAACTGAATCGTTTGCCAAAAAGTAGGTTATTGCTCTGAAAACAGCATTGAATAAATTATCACAGTCAAACTGAAAAGCAGCAAATGGCAGGGAGGGAAGAAGAGAGGGGGAAAAAAAACCCCACCTCTGAAGAAATGTATACTGCAAAATGCAACATACCTCCCAGCAACGACAAGTCATTTTAGTTTCTGGCCTGCAAGTTTTATTTGCTAACCAGTTTCTCAGTACTGAAAGTTAGAAAAGAAAGGAGGTGTTTCCCTAGCATTTTTAAAGCAACTATACGGCATATGAGTCGTTTTCAACATTTTTGCTTAAATGAAAGGAACACAGCCCTGCAAACAAGTATATTCTGCAACAAAGCACCCACTCACCTCCAAGTTTCTCTTAAAGAGGTGGAAAAGCTGCTGGACATTTCTTCACCACCAGTAAACACACACACACAAAAAAAGGTAGTTAAAGTTTGACATGAAAGTTTGCTAAGACGGTGTTAAGTGATGTTAGACAAGATGATAACTGTTGGCCTTTCAGTCCACTGTACTAAAGCTCTTGCGCTTGTTGAAATACAGCATGTGTTTTCAGATCCAATGAAGGAGCCTTCTGAAAACTGATAAAGGGAACTTTGGCCAGCCTTGAACTACTCTCAACCAGTTAACAGCTACGAGTTAGAGATGAGAGAGATCCCATTTTTCGTGGCACCTGCTTGATTTCACAATAAAAACTACCACACCAAAGTAATACTTGTTAAAACAGCCACCATGGGATCCAGGTAACTTTTATGTGTAGTAATGTAAACATTCTCAATAAATAATTTAAACTTATACAGGGACACCCTTTTAATAGTACATTTTAACAATGTATGCACTAAGCCCCTACTTTGAAGCACGCTTAGTACAGGTCAATTAACAGAACAAACAACCACAAACTAAATCTGGAAATTGGGAGTGGAAAATACAGGAGAAGAGATCAGGAAATGAAACTAAATGTCCTAAACTTCATTTCATATTCAGTCAGGCACAACCCACTCACCTCACCCAAGATAGTATTACACTGATTTTCCCCACAATTAAAAAAAAAAAAAAAAAAAACAACAAAAACCAAACAGATCGTAGCAGAGCACATATGTATCACGTACGTTCCACTGCCAGCTACGGGAAGCACGGCAGCAACAGGAAGCTTTACACTCTGTGTTACACAGACAGAAAATATTCTCTCCCTCCTATTCATTGGCAAGGTATTTCTGGAATACTTTAGTTAGGGGAGAAAAGGGGAAGGGTTGTTTAGCAGAGCCAATTTTGCCAAACAGATGGAGTAGGAGGGTAAGGGAGACCGTGAGCTGGATCACAGGAGGGTAACCTAAGCAGGTTATTGTACTCCTGGGACAGCCAGCATGAAAGCAGCCCTGGTCAAAACCCCTCCGACTGCAGCACAGACTAATAAAGTGTAAGTTCCTCCTCCTACACAGGGCCAGGCAAAGGCACAAGAACAGACCAGCAACAAATCATGCTGTACAAAAAAAAAAAAAAAAAA